>JAEHOD010000126.1:45000-147098 GCA_016834595.1 Chlamydomonas schloesseri | reverse complement strand
GAGGGACCCCTTTTTTGACCGCAACATTCACACTCTCCGCACTTGTACGTTTGGTGTACCCTTCTGTAGCGCTGGCAATGTACAATAAGTGCTAGCGATGTTTGTGGGCAAGCACCAACGACCGCAACATTTGCACTCATCTGTAGTTGGTACAAGGTGTACACTTTTGTATGGAATGCGGACCTCGCATTCGGAAGTAGTGCGCTACAGCCTTCAGCTTGCCTGCACCTGGCTTATGGTAGCGCACGTCATCTGCTTATGGTCAATGTCAAGGGCCGGCTTGCAGATGTACTCCGTTTATGCTTGAGAGTTCAGAGTGGATGTTCCGTTCATGCTTGAGAGTTCAGAGTGGACACCAGCTTGGCGTGCACAGTTTTGTTGGATCAGTAGAGTGGCAGTAGAGTGATGTCAATTTTAGGGACCTGCAACGCTGGGCTTAGCGGCGACTGCTGGGCAGGACAGGTACTGCGTGCCGTACGCCACGAAGCGTTTTTGCGGGCGGACACTGACCTGGTGGACGTACTTTACTGCTCGCTGCAAAGCACGAGGGCCAGTGAAGTATATCATGCCTTGTGTGTTCACAACCAAACCTTAAGATCGTCGCGATGTTTTGATCTACTTGCATGGGAGAATAGCCAGCAGTATGAGTATTGTTACAGCACCACTGCTTGACAGTGACAGTACCTGCCCGTTGTCGCGCAGTCAGATTCAACACAGTGGCGGCAGGGTAGAAGCAGGGGTCGGTTTGAACAGGCACCGAGGACCGAGCCAAACCTAGGTGCCCAACAGTCGCGGCACCACAGCAGGAGCCAGCCAACACGCAGTGCAGGAGTCAACAGCAGCCGCACTACTTGTCGTACCACTGCTGCCTACAACACAGGCCTTGCTCGCCCCACTGCGGACCGCTACCTAGACACCGGCCATGTCTGTCGCCCCTCCTGAAATGCTTGCCGAGGAGCCCGAGGTCGCTCCCACCCCGCGCCTAGCCCGAGGAATGTCGGGCCTCGGGGACGTCTGCAGTGCAGTGGAGGGCTACAAAATGCTTGGACTTGGTGGCAAGGGGGCCCTTGACTCGCGTGGATGTGGGCCGTGTGGGATTCAGGCACGCGTGCCTTGCTGACCGAATCCTAAGCCCCAAGCTCGCGCATCGTCAGCATGGGCCCAACGCTCATTCCCTTGAAGCAGCCACCCACCCCGTGACTGTATTGGGGCTCAGCCCATTTTCCAGCTGTACAAAGCTGACACCCCTTGTGGGCGGCGCCGCGCCCTTCTCCTCCACGTGGCCTTTCCCGCCCCCTCCGCGTGCACCGTCACCGCCGCTGCTGCCGGGCCCCGTGTCGCCCGCTGCTGCTCGGCCCGGTGTTGTCGCCACTGCTGCTCGGCCCCGTGTTGCCGCTGCTGCTGGGTCCGGTGCAGTGGCGCAGGCAGCTGTTGATAAAACTGCTTGGAGGAAATGATTGCAGCGAATGGACTCCTGATTCAAACGCCCGTGACACAGGGCTACTGAGTTACAGCACGAGTTGCTCCCCCGTTAGGCAGTCAGGGCATTGTTACGTGCGGGAAGGGCACGGGGAGACGGGGAGACGCGCCGCGTGCTGCGACAGATGGGGGCAGATGGGCGCGACGCCCTTCCAACACAGCCGAGGGCCTGTACGCGTAATCTGTTAGTTCGCAATTCAAACGCATACCCTTATTAATACGCAGTGGCGCGACGCAACACGCTGCACAAACACCCTTACTTTATGCCGATACCGCTTGCTCAAATAATGTCGCTCACCGCGGTACATCGTGAACACTGTACACTTCAGTTATGATGGGCCGAAGGCTGTTGTGACAGCTCGGGGCTGGAAATGGCGCACAATGCTCCTTCGCCAGCGCCAGCCTCGCTGCGAGCACGCACGTAACTCTAACGGGCCAGGATGTCGCTTTCACAGCTCTTACGGGCGCGTCCCTCCCGGGCGCCGACTTGCCGACGTTGGGCTACACGCTCGGCAACACGCAGCTCCTCGCGGCGGAACCCACACCAGCTGCCGGTCCGGTGTTGGTGGGCTCGGAGCCGGATCCACTGCTCGCGCTGGCCGAAGCCGTCAGCGACGGCGGCGATGGAACGAACGGCGTGGCTGACATGACTCCTAGCCCAGGTGCCAGCGCTGAGGTTAGGGCTGTGGCTCAAGCAGAGTCCGCATCCTATGCCGATCAAGTGCAGCCGCCCCCGACAGCACGTCAAACCGCCAGCAGCCGCAACATTTCAAACAATATCAGCACATTAACCCCTCCCGCTACCTCTTCGGTGCAGCAGCTGACACCGTAACCACGACAACGGCTGGCCAGGCGCACAAGGGGGACCTCGGGCCGGCCGTGCCGCACGTACCCCACCGCGCCCAGCTGCAGGACACGCCCGCCTCCCAGCAAGTCACGAGCACCCCCGCAACCATGCACCATCACACTCAGACGCCTGCAGGCTGCGGCTCAGGGCGCGCTATGACCTTGCCGACCGCGCCGCTGCAGCGTCCGGCGGAGGAGCTCCTGGCACAGCCACAATTGGCAGCACTGGCGGGGCCCCCTGAGGTCCTTGAACCGGTGGCCGCTCCGGTGCAAGCGCCTCACGCGGCCGGAGCGGCGCCTCAGCCCGTGGCGGCGCCGGCCCCGAAGCCTCAGGCAGTGGCCGAGCCGGAGGCTCCGGGCGACACCCAACCACTGGCAGGCTCACAGACCCAGGAGGCGGTTCCACATGCGGCGCCAGTGCTGACGGGCGGCAGCGCATACGAACGCCAAGACAACAAATCGCTTTGAGCAGCAGCAGCACCACCAACAGCACAAACAGCATCAGACGCGGCACCAGGAGCACCACCACCAAAAGCACCAGCAGGAGCATCAGGAGCGGCGCCAGCAGGAGCATCAGCAGGAGCACCCGGACGTGGTGATGGCTGATGCAGGCAGTGAGGACCAGGCAGCGCCACCCGAGACGCAGGCCGGAGGGACGGCGGGCGCCGCCATCGACCCGCTGGCGCTTGTTGCCGAGCAGTCGGGCGCGGCACGAATGGAGGTGGACGGCTCGGCGCCGCCGTCGTCACCCGCAGGGCTGCACCAGGAGCAGCAGGACCACCGTCAACAGCAGCAGCAGCAGCAGCAGCTGCAGCAGCAGCAGCAGCTGCTACAGGTGCCTACTGAGCAGACGCGGGGAACGGATGCAGCCCCGGGGGCGCCGCCAGTGCTGGCGGCTCCGCTGCGGCCCGCTCAACCAACTGCTCCACAGGCGCACTGCAGCTCGCAGCCGGGCGCACCCGCAGCGCCAGAGCCTGCGGCTGTGCCTGCGCCTGTGGCAGCTGTGGAGGTAGGCTCTGAATCCGTGTCCTTCCACAGCTGGGCTCGCACTCCCTACGTTGGCTCGGAAGGCGTGACGGGGGGCGGCGGCGGCGGCCTGGCCCTCCCGCCACCTGGCTCTGCCACGCTGCCGCAATCGTCGCCGGCGCCACAGCATGGAGACAGCAGCACGCAGACCAGAAATGAGCCCGCCGGCGCTGCTGGCCCCACCGCAGCCGCCAGCTCCGCCGCGCCGGGTATGAACGTGGATGCGGCGGCTTGGGCGGCCGCTGGCGGCAGCCAGTGGGGCGCAGGGCCTGTCCGCGCGCCGCCGCTGCTGCAGTCGAGTGCGGCAGGCGCCGGACCCACTGCGGCGGCAGGCGGCCAGCAGCAGCCGGTACGACATTCGCAGCCGGCACATGCGCCTTCACTGCTGGCGCAGCTTCCGCCCCTGTCCCAGCCGCTGCCATTGACGGGCGTGCAGAAGCAGCCGCACCTGCAGCCCGCACCTCAGCCGCAGCCTGCCGCCACCCAGCCGCTCCCATGGCCGCTCTCCTCCCAGCAGTTCCAGCCTGCGCCGCCGTCTCAGCCGCGGCCGCCGCCCCCGCCGCCGCCGCAGCGACAGCAGCAGCCCCGCCCGCCGCCCCCGCCCCCGCCGCCGCAGCCGGCGTGGCGGCTGTGCGTGGGCAGCGCAGTCGCCGCCCATTACCGATCCCTGGTCGACATCCGGCCGGGTGAGCAGTGCTACTGGATGTAACTGGAGTGACTGGCAAACGCTCGCAGCTTGCTATCCCCAGGTGCCATCTCGAAGCTGTGCCGCTTCGGCGTAGGTACACCGGCGCATCGCACAACTCCCGCGTGCCCCTCCCGCCTGCTTCCTGCCTTGTCCCCGCCCGCAGACGCCCTGACCACGGACCCCGTGCTGCAAGCGCTGTCGGCGCTGAGGAACCCGCACCTGGTCACGCCTGCAATGATCACCGCCGCCGCAGCGGCTGCCGCAACAGGTGGCGGCGGCGCCACCGTGGCAGCGCGGGCCGGGGCTGCTGAAGCAGGAGCCGGAGCTGGGGCAGGAGCAGTGGCCGCCAGCCTGGACCGCGACAGGGCTGTGCGCTGGCTGCGCGCGGTGATGGTGAACCTGTCCACCACCACGGCGGCTGCGGCTGAAGCTGAGGCTGCGGGGACCGAGGGCGCCGCGGCGGGCACCACGGCAAGAGGCGCAGCCAGTCCTGCCGCTGGCGGTGCCGCTGGTGGTGCCTATGGGGGAGGTAGGAATGGTGGCGGCGGCACCAGTGGCCGGGACCCCGGGCAGCTGAGCCGGCGGCAGCTGGAGTCGCTGGTGCGGGCGCTCAGCCAGCCGCCGCCGCCCCCGCCGCCTGCGACACCGCCGCCGCTGCAGCGGGCGCGGTCGCAGCAGGTCGAGTCCCACACCGGTGAGAGCATGGCACGCGAGGGCACACGCCTGGTCACTAGCATGTTTCTTGGAGCTCCGCGGCGACCTGCATGCGCTTCCGCACCCCTTTGCCTCTCATGTGCTCACCAGCCAACTCAATGGCGGACAGAGCACATGCATCCCCAATCCTCGCGTCGTGAAATGGCTGCCACCGCAGGTGCCGCTGCCGCTGCCGGTGCTGCCACCGCTGCCGCCGCTGCCGCCAACGACGGCGGTGCAGGCGGCTGTACAGCTACAGCCTGGGACGCCGCAGAGCGGGAGCGGCAGTGGCAGTGGCAGTGGCAGTTGCAGCGGGGGTGGGCGCTGGACCCGGCCGCTGCGCCGCTGCTGGTGGGACTGGACCTGTCGGGACAGCGGCTGGTGGACAACCGGGTGAGATGAGCAAGGAGGAGGATGGAGGGTCTTGAGCCTGGGCCTGCGTTGTGGTGCTGAGACGCGTTCCGCCCACGCAGCACGTCACATATCCTGCACCGTCTTCACCCTACCAAATCCCCACCCCTGCCACCCGCCCCTGTCACCTGCCTGCGTTCCCGCCCGCCCGCCCGCCCGCCCGCCGCAGCTGCTGGAGGATAAGCTGCTGCCGGCGCTGACGGCGCTGGGCTCGCAACGCTGCCGCCTGCGCAGCCTGCGACTGGCCGGCTGCTCATTTACAGGTCAGTGGAGGGTGTTGGGGGTTGGATGAGTCGTGCGCGGTTCATTTTCATGCTCAAATTAGCTGGGGTGGGCCAACCTGACATTGCATGGCCGGGCAACCACCGCGCACAACCGGCACCGGCAGGCCGCTGGCCACGTGCTCTGCATGCCTGTGGGCACTCACGCACATGCGCTTACGCACACGTACGCATGCGCGCGCACGTGCATGTGCACGCGCACGCGCACGCAGGCGAGGCGCTGCGCGCGCTGGCGCTGTGCGGCCCGCTGCAGCGCTCGCTGCGCGCGCTGGACCTGTCCCACAACCGCGGCCTGGGGGCGCCCTGGAGCGCGCCGCGGTGGCGCTGGGCGCTGCAGCAGGTGGCGGGGCTGCAGCTGCTGGACGTGAGGCACACAGGTGTGTGTGGAGTGTGTGTGTGTGTGTGTGTGTGTGTATGTATGTGTGTGTGTGTGTGTGTGTTAGAGATCACAAGGAGATAACAAGCAAAGCAAATGTGTGTGTGTGTGTGTGTGTGTGTGTGTCGGGGGGGGGGGGGGGGGTTGGGATTACCAGCCCAAACTAAACCAATCTGAAGGAAGGGGAGTTAAGGGGGGTAGTTTATTTCTGAAACCAAAAGCAAGCCAGGGGGGCAGGTGTGCGTTGATGAAACGAAACCGGGAAGCGCCCACCCAGGTGTGTGTGGGGCAGGTGGTTGTTTATGTGTGTGTGTATGGGGTGGGGAGGTGTAAACACCAGCCCAATTAAACGGGGGAGGGGGCGGACGGGTGTGTGTGTCGGAGGATATATATGGGGGGGGACGCAGAGCGAGGTGGCGGGGCATTGCCAGCACGAAACCCAGACGGAGGACGTCACCCAGCAGGTGAGGTGGTTGCTGCGAATGGCTTTGCACGTGTGCATGCACGGCATGGCATGTCTCAGATGTCTGCTGACCCCATGCGGCACTCTGCTCACCGTTCTTGAGCGCCCGCTCGCTGCCGCTGCTGCCCCCGCGCGTGTGCCCATAGGCATGGACTCGCGCGGGCTGTGCCAGCTGGCGGCGCTGCTGGCCGGGCTGCAGGACACCCGACAGGGCCTGGCGGTGCTGCGTCTGGGGCCGCCCACGGACGTGGCCGCTGCTGCTACTGTCGCCACCCAGGGCCCAGCCTCAGCCCCAGTCGCAACCCCTGCTTTAGATGGTGGTGGAAATGTTGTGGCCGCGGCGGCCGTAGGGACCACAGCCGCTGCAGCCGACGGCAGTAGCGGCAGTAGCAGCGGCTGCGGCTGGCCGCTGGACGGCGCCGCTCTGGGGCAGTTCGCAACGCACCTGGCAGCGCTGCCCAAGCTGCAGGTGCGTCCATGGTACAACTGGCTACAAAGAAATAGTTGATTTGTCCTGCCGCTGCCAGTGGTGGTAGCCCTGCAGTGCGCACAAACCAGCGGCTCGCTCGCCAAGCCTCGTTTGATGCAGCCGCCGCCCTCTGCAACCCGCTCTCACACAAGCGTATTGCATGCACATTGCGCACAACCTCCAACCGCCAGGTGGTTGAGCTGGTTGGCATGTCGGCGGCCCAGGCGGACGTTGTGATGGCGGCGCTGGCGGCGCGCAGGTCGCTGCTCGGCGGCGCCGGGCAGGTAGGCGTGGTGTGTGTGCGCTTACTGGCAGTGCACATGAACGTGTTTGTGTTCATGCCAGCAGCACACGTGCTGAGTGTGCATGAGCGTCGGCCAGAGCAAGCTCGCGCACGCGCGCAGCACTTTTGCAGGCGCGGAGCGCTCCTCAAGTCCGTGCATTCAAATGTGCGCCGCTCACTTGCTAACAACCACCTAACCAAAGGTTTTGTACGGCGTGCAACGCCGTCCCTCCGTCTCTCCTACAGAGCTGGCTCATCAAGTGGTGCGAACCCAACACGCCGCGCTTGTGCTGCAAGGCCGCCGGCGGCAGCAGCGCCAGCGCCGTCGGTGGCCCTAGGGCCAACGTGTGGGATGCGATGGCGGACGAGCGGATGCCGCCGGGCGTGGTCGTGATGGAGCCGCAGTGGCGCGACAAAGCCATCCCGCGGCCCTTCCTGGCGGCCGCTGGCGGCGGAGGCGGAGGCGGCAGCTGCAGTGCAGGTGCAGCTGCGCGCGCTGGGGCTGCCCCTGTTGCGGGGAAAGCGCCGCATCCAGCGGCCGCGCAACACCAACATCAACATCAGCAGCAGCACGAGAAGCAGCAGGCTGGCCCGCTGCAGCCGCTGGCGCACGCAAATGGCGGCGGCGCCTACGGCGGCCTCGGCGGCTTCATGGGGAGCAACCCGAGCGTCACAGGGGCTCGTGTGCCGGGCCCCGGAGGCCTGTTGGCCGCTGGGGCTCCTGTCCAGCTCAATAAGCCACAGCAGCGGTGGTCCGGTGCTGGCGGAGATGGTGGCGCAGGTGGCGGAGGTGGCGGCGGCGGCGGCGGGCGCATGAAGCAGCAGCGCATTGGCGCTTTCCTGGAGGCCGGACAGCCGCCGGCGCAGCACCGGCATGGTGGCGGCACAGGCGGCACAGGCGGCGGAGGCGGAGGCGGAGGCGGTGGAGGCAAGCCGTGGAGGAGCAGCGGTGCTGCGAACGCTGCGGGGCCATCTGGAGGCCGCGGCATCGGTGCTCGTGACTACAACCCGGAAGAGGAGGAGGCAGGGCTGGAGAGCGAGGATGACGGCGGAGGCGGCGGAGGCGGCGGTCGGCGGGGAGCGCGGCCGGGCGGCGGCGGCGGTGGTGGAGGCGGCGGGGGAGGCCAGCGGTTGAATGGTGGCCGAGGCGGTCGTGGTGGTGGTGGAGGAGGAGGGGGCTGGGGAGGGAATGGCAGAGGAGGCGGAGGAGGCGGGGCCGGCGGTGGGAGTAAGCTGCTCAAGCGGCCCAAGGGGGCAGCTGCACGGCCGGGTGGCGGATCAGGCCGGCAGCCCGAGTGGCGCGGGCGGCAGGCGTCGCTAGAGGGCCTCCTCGGATTGGACGCCGCCCCCAGGTGCGAGTGCACGCAGACTATTGGTTGCCCGAAAGCATCTGGACGACTACCTTTTGCCCCGCAGAGCTGCGAGGCTGTGTGTCCAACCCTGACTCACCACTTCATCATTGTACCACACACGATGCCGCGCCTCCTTGCATGCACGCAGGGAGGCCCGGAAGCATACGCGGCCGGCGGCGCCCCGCCCGGCCGCCCACGCGGCCCCCCCGCCGGGTACAGCGGGCAACGCCATTCTCATCGCCGACAGCGATAATGACGACGATGATGACGACTTTGTGGACGGAGGCGTGGGAGCAGCTCGGCGTGCGCGTGAGGCGGCGAGGGCGCAGGCGCAGGCACAAGGCTTCGGGCGTGGCGACGGCGACAGCGGGGAGGAGGAGGAGGAGGTGGTCGAGTTCAACTACAACCGACGCGATGATCACGGTGACCCTGATGCAGCGATGTTCGATGAGGAAGTGGGCGACTTGGCGCGGTTGTACGTGCACGGCAGGCTGACGGCTGCAAGGCGCGGGTGGGTCTTCGGTCCGAAACAGAGCCGTGTGCAACGGGCACGGCAAGGCCATCGGGGCCCATGACTCCCATGGTACTTCAGGGCCAAGGCCAATGGCAGCTCCTTGCCCTTCATGAGCAAACCGTTGACATGCCCTCCTGCGCTCCTCTCCCGTCCTCAGCCCGCGCGGCGACGGCGACGGCACCAGCGACGGCACCGGCGACGGCACCGGCGGCGGCTCCTCCTCCGAGAACGACTCCATCGTGTACAGCGATGCCGACATGGTGCTGACGGAGAGCGAGGACGACGACGACCAGGCGGTGGCGGAGGCGGTGGAGGTGGACCGGGCCTACCGCGAACACCACTTCCGGGAGGTGCGTGGCGTTGCGTTGCATTGCGTTGGTTGCGTGGCGTGGCGTGGCGTGGCGTCTGGCAGACAGCGATGCAACGCAAGTGGTTGGAGAGTGCGCTTTAGAAACATGTGCAGGTGTGACGTGCATGCAAGCCGGGCTTCCGAGGAAACGGACACGCATCATGCGCGCCTGCGCTCAGAACCAGGAACGGCACTCTGCCTCCTGCTCGCAAGGAGGTGTGCGGGCCGCCATGCCAAACCGGAACACAGCTGCCACAGCTCTCCAGATGCTCCCAGCTGCACCCGGCCTGCCTCCACGCTCCGCCGTTGCTGTGTGCCTGCCACACTGCCCCCAAACAAAACAACACATGACAGGACATGGACGCCGTCCTCAGCCGCTTCCTCAACAAGGGTCTGGGCCAGCCTGCCGACTACGCCGCGCCCGGCGCACCCTCGCCAGCACCCTGGGAGCGGCAGCAGCGGCAGCAGCAGCGCGACCGCCGCCGCAGCCGCGCCGACCACCGCGACGGCCGGCAGCGCCCGCGCTCCCGGTCAACCGGCCCAGATGCTGGCGGCGGCGGTGGCGGCGCCGGCGATCGAGGCCGGCGCAGCCGCAGCCGCAGCCGGAGCAGGAGCCGGAGCTTGGGGCGCGCATTCTTCGACGACGCAGGCGCCGCCGCAGCGGCTGTCCGCTCCAAGGAGCGCGGCCGGCCGCGATCGCGAGGCGGGGATGGCGAACAGGACGACGACGGCGACGGCTTCATCGTGAGAGACACGGAGGAGCAGGCGCGGCGCCGGCGGCGGCGGGAGGAGAAGCGCGCTCGCAAGGAGGCCAGGTGGCAGGCAGCGGCAGCTGTAGCGGCGGCTGCAGCGGCTCTGGGAGCCGGGGCCGGCGGCGCAGACGGTGGCGGCCTTAGTAAGGAAGCTGCTCGCCTGTTTGACCAGCAGCGTCTCTTCCGCGACGGTGGCGGCGGAACTGCAAACAATGCCGCGGGGGCGCCAGCGGGCGGCGGCCGCCCGGGCTCGGACTCAGACTCGGATGACAGTTGGAGCGCCGGCGGCTCGTCTGACGACGGCAGCGCAAGCGACGGTGATGGCCATCACGACAGTCACTGCCGCCGGCACCGCTGGCCAGACGGCGCCGCCACGACCAAGAACCAGCGGCAGCAACACCCGCTCCCGCCCAAGGCCCCCGGGCCTGGCGGCGCAGCCGCCGCCGGCGCTGAGGTGGCGGGAGCCGAAGGCGCCGCAGCTGCCGCTGCCGCGCGCGGCGGCCGCTCGGCGCGCCGGCGCGGAGCGCCGGGCGAGGATGAGGGTGGCGGTGGCGGCGGCGGCGGCGGCGGCCTTGAGGCGGTGCTGGCGGGCGTGGCGGCGCCCAACTCCCGGGCGAGCCGGGAGCTGCGCATCCTGATGCCCTTCGGCTGGGACAAGCGCAACAAGCTGCACCCAGCCAACATGGACAAGCTCAAGGCCGGCGGGCTGCTGCTGCCGGGCGGCGGCGGCGCCGCCGGCGCCGGCGCGACCGCGGAGGAGGAGGACGAGCAGCTGCAGCTGGTGAGGCGGGCGGATGCCCTCGTTCTGTATTGCAGTACCGCGAATGGGCTCAGAGAGTCTCTGAATCGACGCTTCCATACGTGCACTGAAGCATGTGTTGTCTGTGTATGTTAACAAAAACAAACAACAAACAGGGAAAGCCCACCCCGCGCCCAAATCATGTGCGATCCGTATGTGACGCGTGTGACATGTGTATGCCCGCTGCTGGCGGCTGCAGGCCAAGGCGCGCTCCATGTACGACGGGCTGGCTGACAACCCGCTGGGCGAGGACAGCAGCAGCGACGACGAACGCGGCGGCGGCGGCCGGCCCCAGACCTTGACGCGCGGCGCTGGGACGCCCAGCGGCGGCGCCGCCGCCGCCGCCGCCGCCCCCGCCACAGGTGCTGCTGGCGCTGCTGAGCAGGGGCCGGGCGCTGGTGCCGCTGTCCGGGGTGGCGGCGGACAGGGCATTACTGATGATGGTGGAGCTGGGGGCAGCGGTGGTGGCGACCCGGCGGCCTCGCTGCCTGGCACGGCTCCCGCAGCCGCCGCCAACGCGGTGCCTGCAGCTAGCACCGGCAGACCAGCACCCTCGGGCGGCGTCACGACCGCCGCCGAGGGGGCCGACGATCTCGCGGCCGCCAGCCCTCAAGCGACATCGGAGGCGGAGACTGCGGCGGCGGCGGCGGCCACGCCGGCGGCGGGCCTCGCACCCGTTCCTCGGCCTGCTGCCGCCCCCGCTGCCGCCACTACGAACGGTGCCACCGCGCCCGCGACCGCGCCCGCCACGGCCGGCGCCACGGACTCTGCACGGCACGTAGCCCAGCCCGATGGCGGCGAGGACGAGGATGATGAGGACGAAATCATGTTTGCGGGGCGGCGGCGCAGCTCACGGCCGTTGCTGGCGGCGGCGGGGCGCGACACGGCGGGCCCGAGCGGTGGCACCGGCCGGGGGCTCGTGGGCAACCGGCGGCGTGTCATTCTGGACGGTTCAGAGGAGCAGGACAACTGGCTGCTGCCGCCGCCGCCGCCGCCAGCCATGGAGCTAGGGTCTGAGGACGGTGAGGAGGACGCGGCGGCCGAGCTGCGGCTGTCAGCAGGGACGGCGGCGGCGGCGGCCTCGCCGTCGCCCTCGGCGGCGCCCTCGGGCGGCCCCGGCACCAGCAGTGACGCCGGCGCCGGCGGCAGCAAGGGCCGCACCGCCGCCGGCAGGGCTGGCAGCGGCGGCCAAGGCAAGCGGCCGCGGGCGTCCGGTAAGAGGCGCACATCCCTCAAGTCAATTCCCGAGGGATTCCAGCTCTGGGCACAGAATGGCGATGGCGGCGGCGACGCTGACGGCAGCTCTGGTGGCGAGGGTGAGGGCGCACGGCCCAAGCGGCGAGGGCGGAGCGTGGAGCCTGGGGCTTCCGAAGGGGCGGAGCGGGGAGCGTGGGGCGGCGCCGCCGGTGCGGACCCGCTCCGCGACGCCGCGCGGCGCCGCAGCACGGGCCCGCAGTCGGAGCAGGGCTCGGAGCCAGAGGAGCGGGCGGAGCGCAGTCGGCGTGATCGGCCGCGTGTGGTGACCGGAGCAGAAAAGGTTGGTTGCTGGTGTGCCGCGGTGCTGTAGCCGCATCGCTGCTGCTCTGCTAGCCCAGAGTCAACAGCTTTCAAGGCACACGCTTGCTTAACATCACCATTAGGTGGCCGGGCGGTGCCCAAGCCACTCTGTGCGCCACCGTGCCAGCCCGTTCCCGCCTATGCCCCCACTGACTGCCTGCCTTTCTACCGGCACGCCCTTGTCCCTGGCAGGTGGTCCAGGACTTGCAGCTGGAAGTGGCAGTGCTGGAGGCTCAGTTGCAGCAGGTGCGGGATAGGCGGCAACCGTCATGCAACCGACAACCGCCCGCGGCAGCTGCGGAGGCGGTGAAGGTAGCGGGAGGCCCGATTGCTAACCCGGTTGTAGCAGCTGTAGCAGCAGCGGCAGCAGCGACGGTGGCGTCCTCTGAAGGAGCGGTGCCGGCGGCGACTGGGCCGCCTGATGCGGCGACTGCCGCCGCTGCGCCAGCAACAGCAGCAGCAGTAGCACCATCACTAGGAGCACCGTCGGCTGGGCCACAGCAGGAGGCTCAGGCCCAGGTGCAGGCGGACGCCCAGGCGGCACAGCCGGCTGGGACGGAGGCGGGCGAGGAGGAGGCGGCCGGGCTGGAGGCGCTGCTGCGGGACGCGCGCAAGCGGCTGCGGCGGGCGGAGAAGACGTGGGCGGACCTGAAGCAGTTCAGCTGGGACAGCCGCATCGTGAGTGCCGCACCGCGTAGTCCGCGTGTGGGGGTTGGGTGGTGGGGCGGGTGGGCAGGGAAGCCGCCGCGGAGCAGGGATGGCTCGTGCAGACCAAATGCGCACAGGCAGGCGGCGTGCTCCGCCGCAGTGCCAATCGACGCCGAAAGGCTTCAAACCCGTCCCCCTCGCCGGTGTTCGCTTTCCAAAAGTCTAAGACGTTTGGTGGAAATGGGAACACCTGGCCGCCCCACTTACTAACACCACCACCACCAGTCGTGTTCGCATTTTGTTTCTCACCGGGACTGTTCACCAGTAATCACCACCACCACCACCATCACGCGCACCTCATCACACGCCGACCCGCCACAGGGCCAGCACCCCGTCAACGAGTCCAAGCTGCTGCCGGGCGCGGAGAAGCGCCAGCACCGTGCGCCCAAGAAGTACAGCCCCGGCCGGGAGGCGCGCGCCGAGCAGCGCCTGCGGGAGCAGGCGCGCGCCGCCGCCGCCGCGCCCATCGATGTCAACGGCTGGCAGGTCTGTATGCGCCTGCCGCGGGGGACGCTGCCGGGGCCAGAAGGACCATGGAAGCGTTGCTGGGATGTCTCTGTTTGTCTGCCGGCACACCACTCGGCCCGCTGACATGTGCATGTGCATCCTCGGCGCCTGGCCCCTCACCGCCAGGTGTTTGATCCCACGGCCACCAGTCCCGCGGCAGCAGCCGGCCGGCACGGCAAGCGTGGCGCCAAGGGCGGCAAGCGGTCGTCTCGCGCGGAGCGCCGCGCGGCCAAACGGCAGCGGAAGGCGGCGGGTGTGGGCAAGGCGGCGGCGGCAGCGGCGGTGGCGGGGGCCGGGCATGCGCTGCAGCGTGACAGCATGCGCGCCGACGCCAGCGGTAGCGCTTCCGCATCCAGCAGTGTTGGCAGTAGCGGCAACAGCAGTGATGACAGCAGCGGCGATGACGATGACGACCTGCCCATCGGCATGATACTCGCGGCTGGCGGAGGCGGCGGCAATGGTGGTCCCGGCGGCGACGTGCCGCGAGCGCCGGCCAGCACGACCGCCGGCACAGCCCCTGCAGCGGCAGCGGCGGCGGTGGTGGCGGTCGGTGTGCAGCCTATCGCAGGTAATGCAGCCGCTCGGGTTGCGCCGGCAGGCGTGGGTGGCCTAGCTGAGGCACCAAAGGCGGGGATGGCGATTGCGGCAGCGGCAGCGGCCGCGACTGCTGCGGCTGACCTCGGGACCGCGGCTGCAGCCGCAGCAGCAACTAATGCCGGCACTGCAGAGACGCCGGTAGCGGACGGCAGGGCTTCCACCGTGGACGGTGCAACCGCGGCGGCGGGGCCCCGGTCAGATCTGGCGGCTGCGGTGCTGCCGGGCGGTCGGCACAGGACGGAGCATGCGGCTGCGGGGCGGCCGACGGACCCGCGGCTACGCAGGGTTCCGCTGGCAGCGGCAGCATCTGCGGCTGTGGCCCACGACAAGGCGCAGCACGCGCAGCGTCAACCGCCCGCTCTGTTTCTGTCACCGACACCGGGGGCCGCTAGGCACGACGGTCCTCAATTGCCGCAGACAACACCGCTGTCAAGCGGCGGTGGCGCCGGCACAGCTGGCCGTGACGTGGCGGCGCTGCTTGCAGGCGGCGGCAGCAGCACACCTGCGCCGGCACTTGTGGCGCAGCCGCGGCTGCCGCTGATGCCGCCGAGCATCACCGGACCGCCCTCAGCGGGTCTGGCGACAGCCACCGCCAATTTCGCCACGCCGTCGCTCTTCCGCCCCTCGCCACCAAACGGGCTGCCTTCAGCGGGCGCCGGGGGTAGCAGCGGCGAAAGGCGTCCGCAGCCACAGCAGCCAGGGGGCGCACATGCCACGCCTGCTGCCTCTAGGGGCTCGACGCCCTCACAGACGCCCTCGCAGCAGGCGCTCTTGCAGACGCCCTCGCAGACGCCTGCTTCCAAAGGCTCGCAGGGCACACAGAAGCGACTGGGACTGGCGGCGCTGTTGCAGGCGCCCCGGAGCGCTCCGCCCCTTCTGTCACAACAAAAGCAGCAGCAGCAGCAGCAGCAGCAGCAGCTCGCGCCCCTGTCACAATCAGGCCCACGTAGCGCGAGCATATCGCCAGCGGGTAGCGCGCAGCACGGGCCCGCACAACGTGCTGGGGTGGCGGCACGGCCACAGCTTGCGTCGCCACCCGCACCCCTGGCCCCGCCGCCGCGACCCCTGTTTGCGGCGACCCCGCTTGTGCGAGGCGCTGCAGATGCGCTGGCGGCCCCGGTGGTGACGGCAAACACTGTTTTATGCGCGCAAGCCAGTGAGACAGTGGCGGCCACAGCCGCTCAAGGCGGGCTGCCGACAGCCGCGATCACGCCGGGGGCGCCTGTCGCCGCTCCCTTGGCAGCTACCTCAGCTGCACGGCCGGCGTCTGTGGCCACCGGCGGCGGCGGCGGTGAAGCCGGTCACCCGGTGCTGTCGCTGCCGGGCGTTGGTGGCGCCGGTGGCGATGGCGCCAACCCGAGCTTCACCGGCCCTGCCGGCACATCACCAGGCGGCGGTGCCCAGGGGCTGGCGGCAGGCCTTCAGTGGCACGAGGCCGTTGCGCAGAGCGGCGTCGGCGGCGTCGGTGTCGGCGGTGAGAGTGCTGGTGATGACGACAGTCAGGAGGAGAGCGGAGAGGGGGAGGAGGAGGACGGAGACGAGGATGTCGAGGAGCGAGCGGCACGTGAGGCGCAAGCCTACCAGACGCAGCTGCGGCTCACGCAACGCGCGACGCAGCAGGCACTGGGCGGCGGCACGCCAGAAGGGATGTGTGGGGTTGATGCCGAGTAGGAGGGCTTGGTTGACACGTTGAGTCACTCGATTGTACTGTGCAGGGCGATTGTTAAGAAGAGCTCTTGGGTGGCCAGCTGGCAGGTCAGCATCCGGGGTTCGCAGGTCGAAAGCAGCCAAGCAGGCGGTCAGGCAGGGGTTGCTTGTTTGGTGCATGGCCGCATAACGCGGACTGGACGGATGGTATAGTTGGTGACGAGGGCGAAGGCGGTGCGCAGCAACTCCCCAGGCAAGCAGGATGTCGGCCCCAGTGCGCCGTTGCGAGGTGTAGAGCGTGTGCCAGCCTGAGGCACGTTGCTGCATTGCGTATGTGTAGGCGTATGCCCATGGCCGTGCCCGTGCTTACGGAACTTGCAGACAACGCAAGGCCCGCATTGGAAGGTAGGGAGGAGTCCTGCTCTATGTTTAAGGCCATGCCGGCAAGGCACCCTTACAACAACCAAAGGCCATTTGTATGTTCAGGACGTCAGGTCATCAGGTGCCGTATGCAAGGCTTTCGGAACAAGCTCAGGCCCCCAAGCGCACAGCTAATGCCATCCCTGCACCAGTCCTGCACTGACACGCCCCTGCCATGCGAGCGAGGGCGGGGCAAAGGACTTGCATACCCCTGCTCTCTGACAACTGCCGACCTGCAAGGCTGCAACCCATCCAACCTCCTCTCGGTCGTCCGCATGTGCCCTGCGCACCCTACCCTATGCCACCACCAAGTGTTTTGGGGCCCATCTGGGCCGGCGGAGGACCTGTAGGCCCGGAGGCGGCGGCCAGCGGGCCAGATAGGTGCTGGCCAGGCGCAGGCAGTGCTCGTATCTTCCTTCGTTCGGAACGAAATTTGCCTCAAAACGCCTCCGGCAGACGAAATTTTCGGGGTCTTTCGGCAACCAGACGAAGGCAATCTTGGGATTTCGGCCACTTCTGGCCACGGGGTCTCCACAGCGTCCACAATCTCCACATACCATGGGAACACAGAAGGAAGAGCAGCCTTCCACCAAGAGCTGCACGCATGGGTGATGGTACGCTTCAAGTTATGCTTCGGGGTGGGAATGCAAGGGGAGGGGGGAGAGTGGAACGTGGGCGCGCAGCTTGCAGCCACGGAGCGTGTGTGCCGCACAGAGGCGTGTAAAGACCCGTTGCTCTGGGGATAGCGTGCAACAGCCGATACGGCAGCGTGACATCTACACGGTGTGTACTGGGCGTGTGGACGTTGGGCGTGCGCGGGAATACTGACTTACGACTTGCCGACACAAACCGTGTGCTGGGTGGTGGGTCGGGTCGGGGGCGGAGCCCCTGGAAAATGTTTGGGGTAAACGAAGCGGCGGCAGCGGGTTTCGGCAATTGGACGAAGCTGTGTTTCAGATTTCGGCCACTGGCGCCGCCCCTGCCTTCGTAAGATACGAGGACTGGGCGCAGGCCACCGGTTGCTGCCCTGTATGGCCAGGTGACCTGGGGGCTACATCGGGGCCAGGGGCACCCCTGATCGGGGCCCTGGAGCTAACGCCCACCTGACTGCCCCCCATTGTAGTCCAGGCCCAAAATCCATTGCCGCCGGGGCCTTTCAGCGTCCTGAATCTCTGTGGAGGGTGGGCCGGGCACGGCCGGGACGCCGGGTGGAGGTGGGCGGGGAATCAAAGAGCTTGGTTGGAATGGTGCGTCGTGCATTCGACAATTGAGTACACACGTTTAGCCGCGCGTCTATTTGGCCCATCTTATATCCCCTTCTTCCTCTTGGACCAGAGCAGCTATATAGGAAGCAACTCGCTCGCGCCATTCCGTCTGTGTAACTTCAATACTTGCTGCAACGTTTTCATTTGCCACATCTTTGAACACAACATTATTTCATCTGGCACTATTTGAATTCGGCTCCTGAGTCCCGCCAGAGTGGCGGGAACTGTCAATTTCGGGTCCCCATAGTTCAGCTGCTTAACTCAAATGACTGATAGCGACGAGGAGTCGGTTAGCGAGTCAGAAGAGGAGTACGCCAGCGAGGTGCGCAAACTGCGACCAAAATGTTTGCCGAGTAAACTCAAGTGTATACAAAGGGTTCAAACTATATGGGGTTTCTGGGGGTGCGAAAGAGTGCCTCGGAAGCCTGGGAAGACGGGAAGGTGGCATCGTTGCTGCAAAATGGGCTTCTTGGCGTGCCAGCAGAGCCAGCAGAGGCGGCCAGATGGGAGCACTGCATGTTGCAGCTTTCGCCAAGCTGGAGCGGCAATGCAGAGGAGTTCTGGGATGGGCTGCAGAAGTCCCGCCCGGGGGGGAGGGGTGCTCAGGGCACCCATATGTGTGACACCGACCCTGGCGCTCTCTCTTCCGGCCCCCGCCTGGGTCCGCAGGACTCCTCTGGCAGCGGCGATGACAGCAGTGGCTCTGCGTCTGGGGACTCGGAGGGCGGGGAGGACGAGGATGACGATGAGGATGAGGATGAGGAGGACGAGGACGAGGACGAAGATGGCAGCGACAGCCTGCGGGAGCGCCGTGACAGCCACGGGCGGGCGTCCGTGTCCACAAAGCAACTGCGGAACATGGAAACTAACAGAGCCGTGCTGCAGGTAGGCTGGGTTGGAGGGCGTGCGGGCTGGGCATGGAGCGGCGGGCCGGAGGGCCGGGGCTTGGGTGCGGATAAGGGCCCACCGAGGGTTGTTGGATCCCCGGACCAACCGTGCTCTACACAGCTGGGGTGGGCACGCCGGCGGCGAGGTGCGCCCGCCTGTCTGAAGCCGTGGGCAAGCGGCTGTGGGTACCACGGCTGTGGGTACCACGGCTGTGGGTACCACGGCTGTGGGTACCACGGCGCACTGTGTTGCATTTTGCGTTGTGCCGTGTTGTCGTTGTTGCTACTGTGAGCGCACCGGTGCCTCCCGGTGACCCACCGCTGCCGCCAACCCACGTCCCTGCTGCCGCCCCTTACTCTCCACCACCGCCCCACCGGGCCACCGCTGCTGTCAACCCACATCCCTGCTGCTGCCGCCGCCCCTCTCTCAGGACCGCGAGGTGCTGGCCGCGGGCCCGCCCGGCAAGCTGGCGCGCAAGCCCATGGTGGAGCTGACGGCGGGCAGCAACGTGTGGTACCAGGGCCAGATCATAAAGGAGAGCGCCAACGAGGTCAAGATCGCCTACGGCATTCCCTGTGAGCGCGGCGTTTCGTTTCCGTGCCTGTGCATGGCGGCGCATGGCACGCATCGCACGCATCCACTTTGCGTGCATGCTTGTTGGCCCAGTGGTTGGGAGGCGGCGCTCCGTGGTTCCATGCGTGGCGCGCCATGTCACGCACACGTTACGCGTGAAACGGTGTGTGCACGCTTCGCTGATTGGTGGTTCTGCCCGTTTGTGTTTCGTATTGCTTGGGCTTGTTTGTGTGACGTGACCAGGTGGCAAGGGCCGCACCAAGAGCAAGCAGGAATGGTTTAACAAGGCGTCGTCGCGCATCTGGCGCGGCTCGCTGAAGAGCCACGACTGGCGCCACCTCGGCCGTGGCGCGTGGGAGCCGCGGAAAGCCCCCGCGGGCAAGGGCAGCAAGAGCAGGCGCGGCGGCGGCGGCGGCGGCGGTGGCAGTGCAGCCGGCGGCGGGGCCGCAGCTGGCGGCAGCAGCCGCTCCCGAAAACAGCAGCAAAAGCAGCAGCGCGCGAGGAAAGACAGCTGTGAGTGCCTTTGATGTTGGGGATGCGCGCGGAGGCTGGGTTGCTTGCAGATGGGCACGGCGCCCAGCCCACTTCGCTTGAGTGCTTGTACTGCCAAGCTAAGCGAGCAACTTGCTTTACACGCCCCTTCGTTGAATCTTTGCTCACGTCTGTCCACCTGTGTGAAGTCCTATGCCGCCACCGCCCTCCACCCGCAGCGGACTCGCACTCCCAAGACGACGACCACGAAGACACCTCGCCCACCACGTCCTCGGAGGAGGAGGAGGAGGAGGACCAGCGCCCGCCGGCCAAGGCGCGGCCCCAGCAGCAGCCGCAGCAACACCCGCAGGTGCAGAAGATCAAGCAGGAGCAGCAGCAGCAGCAGCCCCAGGGCTCGCAGGGCAAGGCGCCAGCTCGGCAAAATGGCGACGCGCCGAAGAAGCAACAGACCAGCCGCGACGGCGGTGGCGGCGGCGGCAGCGCGCCGGGGATGCCGGCTACGGGCTCAGGCACGCTCAAGGCGAAGAAGCTGGCGGCAGGTGCGCCAGCGGCGGCAACGGGCAGTCGCGGTGAGCCCACAGGGCGTGGGCAGACAGACAGCGGTGCGGCTGGCGGCGAGCGAGGCCGCTCCAAGTCGCGCGCTGATGGCCCGCCGCAGCCCAGCCGGCCGCCGGCGCAACCCAAGCAGGATTCAAAGCAGGCAGCGGCGCCGCCGAAGCCCACCCAGGAGCCCAAGATGAAGTCGGAGACGAAGCACTACGCCGGTGTGGATGATGAGGCGATGTCTCCGCGCCCCACGGGCAACAAGGACGCCTCAGCAGCGGCCGCCGCAAAGGACGCGGCCGGCGCCAAGTCCGGCGGCGCGGCGGCAAAGGGCGACCGGGAGGAAGCGGCCGGCGGCAAGGCCGGACGCGCATCCGGGGCCGGCGCAGCCGGCGCTGCGGGGGCAGCTGGTGGCGGCGGTGAAGGCGGCAAGGGCGCGGGGCGGGGACACGACAAGGAGGTGGGGCACGACAAGGAGTTGGGACACGACGCCGCCGATGCAGAAGAGCAGGTGCGCGCCTGGAGGTACAGATTGGGATGGGATGGAGAGGGGAGGGCATGGCAGAGACAACCGGGCACGAGCGCGGGCTATGGATGCTCGCCGCCATCGCCATCCATCCTCGCTGCACCACCTTGTCCCCTGTGTCCGCCCTGACGCCTCTCGATGTATCCGTTCGCGCCTTGCAACCGCGGTCGCTGCCACTCAGCCCGCTGCCCTCTTCTCCCCTATGCTGAGGAAGCCCTCCTGCTACCTTGTATCCATCTCCCACAGGCCAGCGAGCACTCGCCGGACGCAGTCGCCGAGTCGCCCGGCGGCCTGCTGTGCGACCAGTTCTCCACCCGCTGCAGCCCCAGCCCCAGCCACGACGACGCCCACAACCCGCACGGCGGGCACCACCACCACCCCGCAGCCTCGCACCTGCAGGGCGCGCACCCCGGCGACGGCGATCGCCTGGGCAGCGGCAGCGGCGGCTTTGGCGGCGGCGCGGGCAGCGGCGGCGCGGGTGGAGGCGGCGGGCCGCCGCCCGACCCTGCATACGACCCCCTGGCGCGCTGGTTTCTTACGCACTACAGCCAGCTTCAGGCAGCAGGTGCGGTTGGGGCGGGGGCCGATAGCGAATGTCGCTCCATTCCCCGTCAGAAGTTGCTGATTCAGGGGGCGGGTTCAGGGGGCGGGTTCAGGGGACTGCGTAGCGACTGGCTTGGGGCCTCGGGCATGTAAGCGTAGGGAGCTTAAGAGCGTGTATGGGCCATGTTGCGAGAGCTCGCAAGTCATGCAACCCTGCCGCAGCCCTTCAGGTGCTGTCACCTGTCAGCGGTGCCAACGCCAGTACTGATGCCGGTGCGGTGCATGCGCCGTTTGGCCCGGTTGCAGGGACACTGGGGTTGCTGCCGGGCGGTCTGCATGAGTGCGGTCGCCTGCCGGCCGGCTTTGTGGTCGATCCAGCCAGCGCGCTCATCGTGCCCATCGGCGGGGAGGCGCACCAAGCCGGCGGCGCGGGCGCAGGCGCCGTAGCCGCAGCGGTGCCCGGTGGCGCCGCGGCACCGGCTGGCCACGGGGCGGCAGTGGCAGCGGCGGCGGCAAGCCAGCCGCTGGCACAGGTGCCGCAGCAGGCGCAACACGCCGGCACAGCAGCTGGCGGCGGCGGTGGTGGCGCTACTGCTGCTACAGCTGCGGCTGCAGGCGGCGGGGGCGGCTCCGGGTCGCATGCGCCGGTGGGCCGCTCCGCAGCTGCCTCGCCGGCGCCCTGCGGACCGACTGCGTCCTCCGCGCCCCCTGAGCCTCAACCTGTACCGGCGCCGCCGCCGCTTCCGCACCGGCGGTCGCATGACGGTGGTGCAGCGGGCGATGGTAGCGCAGCTGGAGGCGGGGGCGCACCAGCAGCCGCGGGGCCTTCAGGGCGGACAGGCGCCCCGTCTGGAACGGCAGCGGCGGCTGCTGGTGGTGCGTCGCTGCAGCCATCGCAACGGCACCTGCACAAGCAGACGAGCGGGGGCAGCAGCAACGGCCGGGAGCGAGACCGGGAGAGGGACGGGGCGTCCGTGTCGCCCACTGGCGCGACAGCCGCCGCTGCGGCTGCAGGGGCCCTTGCTGGTCAAAAGCGCGCGGCTGGTGCTGAGGACGCTGGCGGCGGTGGGGGCGGAGTCGGCGGGGGTGGCGGGTCAGGTGGCCTGCCGTTGAAGAAGTTGAAGCGGACGGTCATCATCTCAGAGAGCGAGGATGAGGACGCAGAGGGGCTGGCGCCGCCGCCGCCGCCGCCAGAGTTGCTGCCGCCGCCGCCACCGCAGCCGTCGCGGCCTCCGGTTGCACCGCCCCAGCCTTGCGGGCCACCGCCGGGGCGAGCCAGTGGCGGCGGCGCTCCAAGCGGCTCAGCGGCGATCAAAGCCGAGCCCGGCAGCAGTAAGCCGGCGGAGCCTGCCGTCGGGAAATCAGAATCCAGCGAGAAGCCGCCACGGGAGCGCGAGCGTGAACGTGACCGGGACCGTGATCGTGACCGAGACCGAGACCGTGACCGGGACCGCGACCGGGATCGGGATCGGGATCGGGACAGAGAGAGGGACCGCGACAGGGACCGCGACCGCGACAGGGACCGGGAGCGTGACCGGGACCGGGAGCGCGAGCGCGAGAGGGACAGGGATAGAGAGCGGGAACGCGACAGAGAGCGGGACAGGGAGCGGGACCGAGAGAGGGAGCGAGAGCGGGCTCCACCGCCCCTGCCTCCGCCGCCGCCGCCGCGGCTCGACAGGACGTCTTCAGCGCCTGACGCCTTCACTAACGGGAGTGGCGGTAGCGGCGGCCAGGCAGCGGCTGTGAGTGCTGGCGGCGGCGGCGGCGGCGGCGGCGGCGGTGGCAGCAGCAGGCCGGGCACCGGTGCTGCTTCCGGTCCGAGCGGCCCGAGCGGAGCGCAGCCAGGCCCCCCTTCCAGAGCCGCGGCGGAGGCCAATGGAGGAAGCCAAGGGCTCGGCAGCGCGGGCGCTGGAGCCCAGGCGGGGACTGGGGCAAGCGGCAAGGCGCAAGCAAGTGGAGGTGGAGGCGGAGTCGCTGGCGGCACGGGTGGCGCGGGGGTTGGCGGCGCGCCAGCGGGCCGGAGTAGTGGCGGCACCGCGCCGGGTGTGGGCGGGACGGCTTCTGGCGGCGGGAAGGAAGTAGGAAGGAGGGAGGCGCGGCCTCGTGCTGTCACGACCATGGACCATGACCTCATGTGAAGCTGGCAAGGGAAGTGTGTTGCGTTCATGAATGGGCTGGTGGCAATAAGCGGGTGTTTGGTGTGATGGGCTGGACGCGCAGCTCTCACACAGTGTGCCTTACGTGGGGCTTTCACGCATGAGAACATGCACATGCACTTCCTGCTCTTCCTGCACCGGGGGTCTCTGGCATACAGTGTGATTGTATCCCATTCGAACACCTGACAGCATGTAAGACGGCAAGCAACCGGAATGCGCGAGATTTCTAATTGTTGAAGTTTAGTCAGATGCTGTTATCGCAGCTAGCAAACAGCAAGAACGCTCACGACTCGTGGGCGGCAGCAAAAGACAGCGACATGTCACACCAGTTACGGACCCTAGCGCAATCTTGCAAAAGCACTGACACTAGGGGTGGAACTTAGTGTCGTGCGCGGCTAGCACGGCGCCAGGGACACGGGGGTGCCTCCAGGGTTAGCTGGCCTCAAGCCCTTGCGAGCGACGCCGAGTCTGCTCTCCCGCTACCTCACAGCCTCCAGCGCCCAGGGTGCGTGCGGCTAACCCAGCTGACCTGGCTGAGCTAGGGTATTGTGACAAAGGCGTGGTTGCTCATCCCGTTGGGCAAAGGAGAGCTCAAGAGCATTGCGAAGAGTCCGTCAAATGATGACGCCCCCACTGTCCCAAGGCAGGGACTCAACTACATCAGTCCAGGTTTTGGTGTAGGTACTAACTGCGGCACAACGGGTGTCCCACGCCTTAAGACAACGCAGCTGCGTCAGTCAGACGCCAATGCAGGAACGGCCCATGGCAAGACGTTGCCACGTAGCAACCGTCATGTCCTGTAACCCGCATGCCGCCATGCCCACAGCACAGCGCACGGTTGGAGGCATGCGCGGCTCTCTCCAGCCTGTGAAACGCACATGCCCGCACTGGGTCCCGACACGGCGACATCTGTGGGGGGCACTGTACCAAGCAAGACGTCAAGCAGTCCTCATTCGAGATGTCGGCACAGGCCAATAGCAGCGCATCCGTTGGGCAGGCTGGATAGTGGAGGTGTAGCAGTATTGCCTGTAAAAGGACTTGATGATTAGCCCGAGACAGCTTGCGGGGTTATCGTGGAGTTGTGAAGGGTGTTCCCGCCACAGAAGGCCACATTTCGACTCGGCACATGCGAACTGCGTCACCAGCCAGCGGTGCCCACACCGCTAATCGGGTATGCAGGTGAGGAGGCCCTTGACGCACACAAGTTCCATCTTGGAATGTCTTAACCCGGCGGCACTGCCCGCAGCCTTGTCGTGGGAGCCACGCCGTCAGCTAGCCTAGCTCGCCGTGGGCGGAACACCCTCAGGATCCAGACGCGACGAGAGGCACGGCTGATGGCGCTGAGTTAAGGCCATAACGACGCCCAGTGTTCCGGCCAGTTGTAATAGACCTACTGTTACAATCCCTGTTCGAGAGATGAGACAGGGCTGGGCCCTTCTTATGCCTTCTCTCTGGTCTGATAACGAACTCGCAGGCACCCAAATCCCACCTGTTCGACATGTCCATGCCACTCCCTGTCTCACTAGTGGGTTTTGTCTCCGGCGCTGGTCCCAGCCATGCCCAGCGCTGCTCTGTTGCCCTGCAACGGCAGAGGCGGCCGTGCGACGGTGTTCAGTTTGCTAGGGGTCCTCGGTGAAACGTGGGGCCGGCATTGGCATCAGTGAGCGGTGCCTATGCCCGAGCATGACTGCATAAGGCCGTGCGCTGTCTGCACTCTGGGTGGGATGGGGTCTGTGTACCTGAGGAACTGGCATTCTAGCGTATTCCAATTACGGGCAGAGAGGTGTGCAGCCCTGGTGGTTCAGGACGCCGCCTTATACGATCACAACAGTAAAGGCGCTTGCTTGTACCCATGCGATGTGGCCTCAAGGTGATTGTGTCAACACTTAGCAGTGGTGCGTGCATTGGTGCATTGGAGAGGGGCTGTGCATTGGTTGGAGCTCCCGCCCAGCCCACAGTGAAGTGCACGGCAACACCAGTGGTGAAGGGTTCCCTCATGGGGTTCTGTGGTTGGTGTAGCGGTTGCTTGTGACCCATCCAGCCGCCCCCGAGTGATGCGGCTTGGCTGCCGCTGGGAAGCTGCACACTTTGGCGGCGCCGGCGCCGCCACCCGACTGCCGTACAACACCTGCCGTACAATTTGCGAATCAGACACGTTTATGTCCATGTGAGGCCAAATTTACCAATATGTCATCCGATGACCCAGGGTTCAGCCCTGAAACCATTACATAGCCCCTTGCCAAGAGGGGAACAGCGCGAGGTCGAACGTTCGATTCGCGCTGAGGTCCTATGGCTTAATGGATAAAGCGCCGGTCTACGGAGAATTCAGCTGCACCTCCCAAAGGATGTGTCAGCGAGCTCGCGGGCAACCGGAGATTCCAGGTTCGATCCCTGGTAGGATCGTTTTGATGCAATGGCGCTGATACGGTATCGTGCTATCGCAGGGGCCAGACAGCTCAGCGGAGGAATAGATGCTGTCCTCGCCACCCTGTGGCTTCCCCTGTGCTAGGCCGGTGGCCGGTGGATGGGGCAGGGTGGGAAACAGTGCGTTGCCTGAGTTGCCTGCTCTGCCTGCTGCCTCCCCTGTGATGCATTGATGCCTCCAGGTGCAGACCGTCACCGCGCTGGCCACACCACTCCATTTCGCTCTTGCACGCTCGGGTTGTCCCCTCTGTAACACCGCAATCATTGCGCTACATGCCGTTGAGGGCCCTGCGGCAGCACAATACCGTATCAGCGCCATTGCATCAAAACGATCCTACCAGGGATCGAACCTGGAATCTCCGGTTGCCCGCGAGCTCGCTGGCACATCCTTTGGGAGGTGCAGCTGAATTCTCCGTAGACCGGCGCTTTATCCATTAAGCCATAGGACCTCAGCGCGAATCGAACATTCGACCTCGCGCTGTTCCCCTCTTGGCAAGGGGCTATGTACTGGTTTCAGGGCTGAACCCTGGGTCATCGGATGACATATTGGTAAATTTGGCCTCACATGGACATAAACGCGTCTGATTCGCAAATTGTACGGCAGGTGTTGTACGGCAGTCGGGTGGCGGCGCCGGCGCCGCCAAAGTGTGCAGCTTCCCAGCGGCAGCCAAGCCTCATCACTCGGGGGCGGCTGGATGGGTCACAAGCAACCGCTACACCAACCACAGAACCCCTTTGTGGGCTGGGCGGGAGCTCCAACCAATGCACAGCCCCTCTCCAATGCACGCACCGCTGTTGAGTCCCTGGTTGAGTGTTGACACAATCACCACCTCGGAGCCACATTGCCTTGGTTCAAAGCCAGCGCATTCATTGCTGCCATTGGAGTCTTCAACAGCCCGGCCTCCATGACAGGTGCACACGGTGCCATTACTTCGGTTCATTTACATGTTACAGCATAGCATAGCGTTTCCACTTGCCTAAATGCGACACTCTGACAGTGAAGCGCCTTGGTCAGCATACCGCAACTGTTTTCTCAGTCAATGGCACTGCGAGGTGGGTATGCACACACCCCACTGTACACCACGCCAGCATCACATGTACTTATTGACGTCCTTGTGTCAAGACAGATTACCGGCAGTGCAGTTCGCCGGCACGAGTGTGAGTCTGTGAGAGTTGGCGTGTCATGACAGAAGCAGCTATAGCTGTGGGTAGAGCTACGGAGAGTGGAAGTGACTCGGGTCGCATCCAGCCCGCAGGAAGGGCGCAGACGAGAGACACGGGCGACATGCCGTACATCGGCTTGCTGCTAGTAGCGGACAGTGACGCCTGACTCGGCACTGTCCGCTGATACTCCCTATTGGCACTACAGAACATTGTTAATGTCTCTGTGACTCCTAGCGAGTAGACTGATCACCTGCGAGCTTCGAGGATGCCGGGCGTGTTCAGCGGCAGTCAAGACTAGCGCTGGCCAGCTAGCATATTCATCCGTTCTAGGCGCCATCAGCGGGCATCCGGCCCACCGCAGCAGACCTGCGACGACTGTATAGGCAGTCGAGTCCCCTGTGTGTATCCTCTGTTCAACGCGAGCACTGTTGTCCTGGGGTCGGGCTGATCTGATGCTTGCATAGCACCAGTAGTGCACCTGCGTCAGCCCGTGACAGCAATCCCCAACTCAGTATCAGCGGACAGTCATTGAACAGTGGCCGGGACGGGCGCGCATCGGCGCGGCCCTATACAGCAGAGCGGTGTTTCCGCTTCATCATGCCTTCTCTAAAGGCCCCAATCTCAATCGCTCCTTGCTGCTGCTGTGCTTTGCAATTGCTGCAGGCCGCCTGGCTGCCCTGGACCGCTGGCAAGCTCACAATCAACTTTGCGGAGGACGTTATCCTTCAGCAGAGAGGTTAGTGAACTAGCGGGGCTAAAAGGCAGCTGGCGGCCGCGGCTGGCGAACATCGCCCATTAGCACATGTCAGCTGCGGAGCAGGCTCCAGGCGCTCGGCGCCCCAATCGCAGTTTGGTGGGAGCATTTACCAGCGTTATGGCCGACGCGGTGCGGCATCACAGGGCAACGTCGCGGCCGGTGCCCTCCTAGGGTAGCGTGTGCCTTCAGCGACCGGCAGGGCCCTTCGCGGTTCGGAGCGCCCCCTCCTACCTTCCGGAGATTCAGCTGCTCTTGAACGCATGCTGCGTCAGGCTCGACGCAGTGAGGCAGCGAAGGGTACGCCCCCAGGGGTGACCGCAACCGTGATTCCGGCAGCAATCCCCGCCATCCCAGCCGCAGGGAGGCGGTGCCAACAGCAGCAGCTGCAGCAGCATTAACGGCAGCGGCAGCGGCGGGTGCAGTACCTCAGGCCGCCAGGCTGCTGCTGCTGTACAACACAGCACTCCAGCCGGGCGGGGCAGAGAGCGCTGACTCCTCATATCAACCCAGCTCACAGGAGAACGCTGGGCTTGATGGCGACATGGGCGAGGAGGGCACCGGAACTCCTAATGACGCCTCCATATGCCCCTCCGTCAGTAAAGCGGCGCTCGTCCGGCGCAGCGCCGAACGCAGGGGTGAGTGGGGTCTGAACCCGCAGCAGCGTCGGCGGGGACAGGCTGCTCGGAATGTTGTGCCAGCTGCAGCAGCGGCACAGGACGCTGCGGGCACTCACGCTCCATCCAGCAGCCAGGCGCGTCAGGACGCCAGGGTCATTGACTACCAGGCACTCCAGCGGCAGGCCCAGGCCTCCCTTGAAGCCCTGCGGCGACTAGAGGCGCGTAGCCTGCTGCGCGGACTGCGCGGCACTGCCGCCGGGCCGCCCCCGGCGCTGAACCGCAGCGCATCAGAAGCAGGCTTGCCACAGCGGGCAGGTCGCGCTGCCATGGCTTCTAAAGTCAGTGTCAACAGTCAACTGTTGCAACGGGGTGCGGCACTCGCGCAGCGGGACCAGGAGGTGGCGCATGCGCAATTCTTGCGGATAGCCGACTTCATGGAGGCTCAGGCCGTAGTGGCTGGAGCGGCATGACCAGGCGCCGCCGGGGCTCCGCCACTGACGCAACCACCGCCGCCAGCAGCGCGATTAGGAGCTGCCGCAGCACCGCCGCCGTCGCCACCGCCGCCGCCAGCAGCAGCAGCAGCAGCAGCCGCGCCGGCAGGTCCCACTGCAGCAGGCTCCGCCGCAGCAGGCTCCGCAGCAGCAGGCTCCGCCGCAGCAGGCTCCGCCGCAGCAGGCTCCGCCGCAGCAGGCTCCGCCGCAGCAGGTGACGAGCTAGCCCGCAGCAGGCTCTGCCGCTGCCGGCTCTGCCGCTGCCGGCTTTGCCGTTGTCGGCTCTACCGCTGCCGCTCCAGGTCACTGGCGGCAGCGGAACAGGCAGGAGCCGCACAGGCCATGGCGCGCCTGCAATCCCGTGTCACCGCGGCCGCTGAGGCCCCGCGGAGGATGCTCCAGCAGGATGGGCTCGTAGTGCTGCCCACACCGCCGCCCTCGGCGGCCTTGCCAGCGCCGGCAGGTGCGGCACCGGTCCAGCCAGCTCTGCTGCCTCCGCCGCCGCCGCCGGCGCCACCCGCGTGTGGCCAGGCAGGCGTCCTGGCCCAGGACAGCTGCAGCAGCCCCCCAGACGCTGCACCGCCGCCGGACGCGCCTGCGCCTCTCCTCATGCAGCCGTAAATGAGTGAGGTGCCGCCTAGGGCAGGGCACCAGGGCCCTGCCCCGGATGAGCCGCCAACTCCGGCGGCAGTCCTACGGGCAACCGGTGCAGTAACGCCGGGACAGCTGACTCCAGAAGGCAAGAGGCTACTTCCGCATGACAGCCGCCTCGTCAAACAGGCGTCCGGCTGGACACTTTGCCGTCGTGAAGACATGACCGATGCGCAGCGGCAGGGCGTGTGGGACATGGTCGCGGAGTCTGACGCGCCAGCCAAGGCCGGCAGCGTCTTTGCGCTCACGGTGGCGGACTTAACGCTCTGCGGCTGCCAGTCGTGAACATCCCGCTGGTGCATGATCTACCAATCAAGGAGCCGCCTCGCCGCTACAGCAGCAAGGAGCAGGAGGCGATTGGCAGGAATTCAACAAATGGAAAGATGCTGGGCTAGTCGCGCGCACCGCCGACACCAACACCTATACAATGAATGAAACGGTGCCGTCCAAGCTGCAGCCTGACGGCACCATTAGCTACCGCGTGTGCTGAGACACGCAGCGGCTGAACGAAGCCACGGTCTGCGCCGGCCAAGATTCCCCGCGCCAAGACCTATCTAAGGCGGTGGCGCCCAAGGCCGCTGACTGCCGCGCCGCCTTCGCGCGACTGTGGCTGGCTGAGGAGGACCGCTGCAAGACCGCCTTCAGGTGGGGCCGTGAGCAATGGCAACACCCACGCCTGCTCTACGGTCTGCGCAACGCAACCAGCCAACGTGTCGCCGCATGGCGATCAGTGGCTGATGCTCGGCGGTTGGGGTTGGAGCAACAGCTGGGGGGAGGCCGACATGCTGGAGTTCGTGGGTTCCCTTCAGCGGCGCTGCATGCAGCACAAGTGGCCAACACCTGGTAACACGCACCAGCAGCAGCAGCAACTCGGGCTGCCTTTCGGGCCGCCCGTCTCCTGGGACGTGGTGCAATCTGGCGTCGCCGCGCATCACGCCTGCTCGGAAGACACCAACCTAGCCTCAGCCAAGCATCTGCAGCTGGTGCTGGGGCCTCTGCGGCCGCCGCTCAGACCGCCACCAACTGCAGCGCCTCCTGCGCGCCGACATCTCCCTACCGATGGCCACGCGCGTAGCGCTCCTACCACATGCCAGGGCAGCTGATCGCCGCCCCTCCAGCTGGGGCCGAGGGCCTGCCGGCCGACGGCGCAATTCCAGCCCAGCCTCTCTCGCCAGGCGACTGGGAGGCCATCCTTGGCTATCAGCCCGGGGTCTCAGCCTCAATGCAACCTGATTCCGCCTGAAGTGCCCTCCTCGCAGCTGCGGTGTTGCTACAGCGCAACTACCTCACTCCGCACGACACGCGCGCGCAGCCGGGTCTGCCGCTGGGGGGGACGTCGGTCGGCTCTAACCCGCATGCTCATTCAGCGGCAGCCCGGCAGCGACCTGCTGCTCTTCGCAACCGCACAGCAGAACTGGATGCCTCAGAGGCAGCGCGAGCGGCGACCAACGGGCAGCAGCCGGACGTGTGGCTGGACGCGGAGGTGATGGCACTGATTAAGGGGCAGGCCGCAGGTGCCGACGCCTCTCGCCGCGCCGTGCGGCGAGCCAGCGAAGGCGACAGCTCCTACGCTGCCTCCCGGGCGGGCGCGCCAGGGTTCGCCCGCCGCCCAAGGCGCGGGTGCCATCAAGCAGCAGTTAGATTGAGGCGCACCTAGGCCCTGCTACAGCTTGGTTACTGACAGTTCGATATGAGGTCCACGGCGGCGTGCCTGTGACCTCAGCCGCGTCGCCGGCGAGATGCGGCCAGCGGAGCTGTACCCGCTACCAGTTAGGGGCATCTTCTACCGCTGGGGTGTGGACCTGGCGGGAGAGCTTACGCCCATGCAGCCGGACGGCTACTGGTACTGCGTAATGGCCATAGGACATTTTAGCAAGCACATCGAGGGTGTGCCATCATAGACAAGACCGCTGACCGCCTGGCGCGGGTTTTTGCAGACATCATGGCGCGCTACGGCGCGCCATCGGAAGTCGTGACGGACAACGGCTCAGACTTTGAGGACGAGCTTGCAGCGCTGCTAGAGCGCTGCTACGTGGACCACCACCGCCCACAAGCCGTACGAGTGGCCTGAGCAGCTATCGCAGCTGCTCTGCCCCAAGGCCAGCACTCGTGCGCGGGTGAAAGGAACGTGGAGCTCTGGACGCTGGAGCATGCCAAGCGAGCACTAGTGTAGGGAGCCTAGCTTAGGGGACCAGCTGGGGGGACCGGGGCAGCCTCCAGTCAGCAACGAGGATGCGGCGCGCCCGGGGGGCCCAGCTGGGTTGAGGATTAGGTGGTTGGAAGGTGGGACATACGCCACGGTGTATGATGGTTCGGGCTGCTCTTCCGTGTGAGGGGCTGCAATTGTTGCGGTTACTGTCTGTTGGAAGGCGGGGCGGTCAGTCCCCTAGCGAGCGTGCCAAACACCGTGCCAATGCGGCGATGCCGCACCAACCTGACTATAGTCCAGCCAAGCAGCTGGTAATAATAAGTAGTATAGCATAAGTGATAACGAGTATATGTAACAGGAGTGAGTGAAAACTGTCTCAAGAAACCGAGTATTCAGACGCCAGCGAACATGACCTTTCTATAGGTTATGAGCCCCGCGCTCCGAGGCGCGATCCAGTCGATGATATAGAAGAAACTGGTAGAGAGATGTCAGGGAGTGACGGTGCCGCGGGGTCGGCTACCGTGAAGGCCAGCAACGGGGGCCTTAGCTATCAAGTTGCTCGCTTCGATGGCAAGAATTGGCTAGACTTTGAGCCAAGGGCAAAAGCAGCACTAGACGAGGCCGGCCTGGGCGAAGCAATAAAATCGGATAAGGCATCGGCGGAGGTCAAGCGCAAGGCGCTAAATTTCCTGATCAACCTCATCAAGATTGGGGTTGCCAGGGATATCATCGGCGATAACGAGGACAACCCTAAGGGCCTGTGGGAGGACCTGGTGATGGACTTCAATCAGTCGGTCTGGTTCACCAAGGAGCAGATCCTGGACGGCCTACTTAACATCGAGCAGCAACCCAAGGAGTCCATCGATGACTTCTTTAGCCGTGTCAGCCAGGCGTGGGACCTGCTGAAGCGAGCAGAGGCAGCAGCGACGAGCATGGGCGAGCCGGGCTGGACAGCACCTCCAGAGCAGAGCGTCATGTACAATGCAGTCAGAGGCCTGGATAAGAAGTACGATGCGACCAAGAAGAAGTACCTGGACCCGTTCGGCGGTAAACGCCCACAGACGCTTCGCGCGCTGCGGGCGCTACTGCGGCAGGAGGAGCTGCTGGTCAACTCTGGGGAGGAGAAGGCGACCGCGCGCCTGGCGATGGCTGCACAGCAGTCGCCGGCAGCGCCGGACTACTACCAGCAGCAGGCGGCTGCGGCCGCACCCACAGGTGGTGGCCGCGGGCCGGGGTACGGGGCCAGCACCGGCGGCCGGGGCGGCGGTGCCTTTGGCGCCGGTGGGCGTGGAGGTGGCCGTGGCGGACCGCGGTGGTGCTACGACTGCGGTGGCGTGGGCCACCTTGCTATAGACCACGTAAACAACCCGGAGAGGTATGGTCCGCCTTCGCAGGCGTCAGCCGGGCGGGGAGGTGAACAGGGAAATATAGGAAGCAGCCGAGGAGGGCACGGAGCCTACGGCGGGCGGGGAGGACTTGGCGGCCGTGGGAGCTATGGGCCGCAGGGGCCTTATCCGCCGCCGGGTCCGGGTCGCGGCTATGGGGACCGCGGCCCGCCCCCGCCAACAGCAGGTTTTGGCAGCTACGGGTACGGGGGATATGGAGCGCAGCTGGACGGGCAGCAGATGCAGCAGCAGCAGTATCACCCGTCACAGCTAGAGTATTACCAGCAACAGCCGCAACAGCAGCCGTGGTGGGGGCAGGCATCGGCGCCGCCAATGCCGGCGGCGCCTCCACCGGCGCACTACGGCAACTACGCGCAGCAGCAGCAGTACGGCGGGCCATACGGGCCGCCAGGCTCGTTCTCGTACCAACTGGCGGCGCGTCCTTATCCGCCAGTACCGTACAACGATGATGATGGAGTGGAGATGATTGAGGCGGGTGCAGCTCAGCAGTTCAGCAAGGAGCCAGTGATAGCCAGCGCCGCGCAGCGGGACGGCAATGGCAGCAGCAGTAGCAGCATGGTGGCGCAGCGCTGGGTGATGGACTCGGGCGCTGGCACGCATATCACGGGCTCGTGGGAGCTGATGCTCAACCCTCAGCCGTTTGTCGGCTGGGTGCGGTTCGGCTCAGGGCCGCTGCAAGCAGCTACGCACAGAGGTTCCGTAAGGCTGCAAGTGGGCAATGGCAACGGCGGTTACAATACAGCGACGCTGCGTAACGTGTGGTACGTGCCGGGCTGCAACATCAACATGATGTCGCTCAGCACCTTAGACAATAACGGGTACGAGCTGCACATGGCGCGCGGGCACGCGCGCATCTTTCGCGGGAATGTGACGTACATGACGGGCACCAAGCACAACGGGATCTACTACGTAGACGTGTTCGGTGCTCCGCCTATTACCAGCGGGTACAGCGCAGGAGGTGTGCAGATTGCGGACGGTTACGCCGTCCAGGTGGTGTACAGTGATCACCTGACCTTGCGCCCCTCCGAGTTGCGTGGCGCGATGCAGGTGCAGGTGTCGGCGGCGTCGCCGCCGGCACACGGACTGCACCCGGAGGTGGAGTTCGCGGCGGGCAACACGGCTAGTATGGAGCCGGCGGGCGAGACTCTGCCGGCACTGTCGGGCTATCAGGAGGTGTTAGCGCGGCCCATCGTGGACTGGCAGCCGCCGGCCTACAACCAAGCGATGATGGCGCGGCAGCTAGTCCGGTGCTCAGACTCAGATGAAAGCACACTTGCCGCTCTGGCGGCGGCGGTGGCAGTCAAGCCTGCCGCTGCGCCTACCAAAGATGTGGCGGTGCGCCCAATTGCCGACACACAGGCGGGCTTCGACGGTCACGCGGCGTACAGCAGCAGCAGCAGCAGCAGCAGCAGCAGCTGCAGCAGCAGCAGCAGCAATAGCAGCAGCAAGAACAGCAACAGAAGCAACGACCGCAGCAGCAAAAGTCGCGTGTGGGAGTGGGGAAGAGACTGGATCCACGAGGCGCGCGGTCCCAATGATCTGGAGCTCATGTATAACAGCCTCCTGCCGGACGCAGCTGTCTTCCTAGGAAAGGATTACTTGCAGCAGTTCCAAAAAGGGCCGCTGACTATGGAGCGCCTGTGGAAGCTGCAGTGCGACCTTGACGAGATGTACAACTGGTTCTACAAGAGGCGGCAGCGATTTCTGCCTGTCGTGGATGGAGGCAAGTCGTTCGTGCCGGGGGTGTACGGGGGCACGGGCAAGGAGATGTATGTGGGCGAGAGCAGCGGCATTGGCTCGGGTGCGGAGCCTGAGAGCGCATACCATCCTGGGCTGCAGCAGCGCAACTATTACCAGGAGCACTGCTGCGGGCCCCCATCGCATGATATACATTCAACACCTGAGGTGCAAGCATCTTTCTGTTCACATGCAAATGTCGAGTGTGTGAGCGCGGCAGCCGCATCTACTGCAGACGCCGACAGGTGGCATAAGAGGTTCGGACATCCGAGCATGGACGTGCTGGCTAAAGCGGTGGACGGAAAGGCCGTGAGTGGTATGAATGTGTCTGCGTCAAGTTTTCGGGGGGTGGAATGCGTGTGTGAAGCGTGTATGATGGGGAAGCAGCATCGGGCCTCCCATCCGGAGTCCGAGACTGTGTACTCGCGTCCGTTGGAGTTGGTGCATATGGATGTGTGTGAAATGCCGGTGCTATCAACGGAAAGGGCACGTTACGTAGTGACCTTCCGCGACAGCTACTCGCGGCTTACGGCGGTCAAGTGCGTGGGCACAAAGGATGCAGTGCCAGCGGCGGTGATGAGCACATTGCTGCTACTGGAAGTGCAATGTGGGCGGAAGTTGAAAGCTGTGCGAACGGATCGTGGGCGTGAGTTCCTGAATGCAAAAATGGCGGCGTTCTATGAAAGCAAAGGCGTACGGCATGATTTGTCCGCCGCATACACACCTGAGCAGAACGGTGTTGCGGAGAGGCTTAATCGTACCTTGTTGGAGCGTGTGCGTGCAATGTTGTGGGAGAGTGGCCTGCCTAAACGCTTTTGGCAGGAGGCGCTGGGGTGCGCCGTGGTCGGTATGAACCGCCTACCGTCCGGGGGTCACACTAAAACCCCGTACGAGCTGTTCTACGGCCGCAAGCCTAATGTGTCAAGGTTGCGAGTGTTTGGGTGCGTGGCGTACGCACATGTTCCGTCGCAGTTTCGGGACAAGTTAGAGCCCGTCACGCGGCGAGGCATATTTGTGGGGTACGAGCCTAACAGCAAAGCGTGGCGTGTGTGGGTTGAAGGAAAAGTACTTGTGACGTGTGACGTGCGTTTTGAGGAGTCGCGCATGGGGTGGAAGGAGCGTGCAAGAGACACGTCAAACCGTGGGAGTGACAGTGCAAGTGAGAGTGATGGTCAGAGTGAGGAGGATGGCGTGTGGTTCAGCGTGCCAGTCGACAGGGGTGGGACCGCAGCAGGCGGTGCCGACAGTCCCGCTGACGACGACAGCGCCCCTGCAAGTGCGCCCACTCAAGGCGGCGGCGGAGCAGCTGGAGGGAGCAACGACAATCCTACCGCAGGCGCGCCCAACCAGGGCGGCGGCGGGAGTGAGGCGAAGGCCCCTACACCCAAGCGGGGTGGGGGCGGTGGAGCGGCAACGCAGGCCTCAACTAAGCCGAAACGGGACGTCAAGGCGCCGGTGCGCTGGACGTACGGTGCAGCGGCGGAAGCTGAGGTGCCGCAAACGCTAGAGGAAGCATTGAGTGGGGATCACGGGGATAAGTGGCTGGCAGCAATTGAGGATGAGCTAGCATCGTTACGCGCGCATAAGACTTGGTCGCTAGTGCGTGCACCGGCTGGGGTGAAGCCAATTCCACTGAAGTGGGTGTTCACAATAAAGCGTAATCAAGATGGCAGCATTGAGCGCTACAAGGCGCGGCTGGTGGCGAAAGGATTTAGGCAAGTCGAGGGCGTGGATTACGAGGAGACATTTGCTCCTACAACACGTTTCTCAACTGTGCGTGCGTTCCTGGCGTTGTCGAATAATCGGGGTTACTGGGTACGGCAGTTGGATGTGAGGACTGCATTCCTAAACGGTGATTTGCGGGAAACCGTTTACACCGAGCAGCCTCCAGGGTTTGTGGAAGGCGACGGGTTGTGTTGGCTGTTACACCGCGCGCTGTATGGATTGAAGCAAGCACCGCGTGCATGGCATGAGAAGTTGAAGGGGGTGTTACAAGGGATGGGGTTTGTGCAGTCGGATGCGGATGCGGGGCTGTTCACTCGTGACAGCGCAGGCGGAAAGGTGTTCGTAATCATGCACGTCGATGACATGCTGGTGGGAGCACCAACGAACGCCGAAGCTGATGCAATCGTAGCGGCATTAGCGAGCAATTTCGAATTGCGTGATTTGGGAGAAGTACAGTTTTATTTGGGGATGGAGGTGCGATGGGATCGTACGGCAGGACAGATGAAACTGTCGCAACGCAAGTATACGTGTGACCTACTTGAGCGGTTTGGCATGACGAATGCGAAGGCACAACCTACACCGTTGAATCATTCAGCGGTACTGGCCAACGCGAAGTCTGCAGATGAGTTACTACCGAAGGGGAATCGGTACGCCGAAGTCGTGGGAGCGCTAAATTATCTCGCAGTATGTACGCGGCCAGACATTGCACAGGCCGTGTCCGCACTTGCACGATACATGGCAGCACCAACCAAGGTGCATTGGAACCTAGCGATGGGCGTACTGCGTTATCTCGCAGGTACACTCGATTTCGGTCTAGTGTTTGTTCGCGGGCATGGAAGTTTTGTGGGCTTTGCGGATGCGGATTTTGCGGGTGATGTGGACACGCGGCGTTCTCGGACTGGCTACGTCTTCACTCACAATGGCACAGCTATCAGCTGGGCAAGCAAGTTGCAAGCAACGGTGGCTGTATCGACGGTAGAAGCAGAGTACATGGCTGCTTCGTTTGCAACCAGAGAAGCGCTGTGGCTACGTAACTTGTTGCGGGAGATGGGAGAAAGTGTGGGTGTGATACAGCTGTACGGCGACAACCAAGGAGCGCTATCAGTAATCAAGAATCCGATTTCATCGGTGCGCACGAAGCATATCGATATCCATCATCATTTTGTGCGCGAGCGGGTAGAGAGAGGAGAAGTGGCGTTTGGATACTGCCCAACGAATCGGATGGTAGCTGACATGCTAACCAAGGCAGTACCGGAGCAGAAGTTTGTGTGGTGTCGTGAGAACATGGGGTTGCGAGGATGAGTGCTGTGACGGAACGGACAAATTGCCATAGATAACATGCGTTGACGTTTCACGAAGTTGAGCTAGCGGCTAGGTGACTGCCCGCGTGGGAGTGTTGGAAGGCGGGGCGGTCAGTCCCCTAGCGAGCGTGCCAAACACCGTGCCAATGCGGCGATGCCGCACCAACCTGACTATAGTCCAGCCAAGCAGCTGGTAATAATAAGTAGTATAGCATAAGTGATAACGAGTATATGTAACAGGAGTGAGTGAAAACTGTCTCAAGAAACCGAGTATTCAGACGCCAGCGAACATGACCTTTCTATACTGTCGTGTGTGAGTGTTTGGTGCACAGACACCTCCGTCCTGACTGACTATTGTAGGGAGTAGTGACCAAGTAGTACGTGCACTGCCCCCGCCTGGGCCAACCTCGGCCGCTCCTCCGAGCAACTCTCGGTTGTGGGGGGAAATGGCGGGGCAGGTGACGAGCCAGGCACAAGCCGGCAGATGGTCGTGACAGCTGTCAAGACAGATTACCGGCAGTGCAGTTCGCCGGCACGAGTGTGAGTCTGTGAGAGTTGGCGTGTCATGACAGAAGCAGCTATAGCTGTGGGTAGAGCTACGGAGAGTGGAAGTGACTCGGGTCGCATCCAGCCCGCAGGAAGGGCGCAGACGAGAGACACGGGCGACATGCCGTACATCGGCTTGCTGCTAGTAGCGGACAGTGACGCCTGACTCGGCACTGTCCGCTGATACTCCCTATTGGCACTACAGAACATTGTTAATGTCTCTGTGACTCCTAGCGAGTAGACTGATCACCTGCGAGCTTCGAGGATGCCGGGCGTGTTCAGCGGCAGTCAAGACTAGCGCTGGCCAGCTAGCATATTCATCCGTTCTAGGCGCCATCAGCGGGCATCCGGCCCACCGCAGCAGACCTGCGACGACTGTATAGGCAGTCGAGTCCCCTGTGTGTATCCTCTGTTCAACGCGAGCACTGTTGTCCTGGGGTCGGGCTGATCTGATGCTTGCATAGCACCAGTAGTGCACCTGCGTCAGCCCGTGACAGCAATCCCCAACTCAAATGGCGGGGCAGGTGACGAGCCAGGCACAAGCCGGCAGATGGTCGTGACACTTGCCGGCAAAACTGTTAACTGCGTGAAGCAAGGCCCCCCACGCGCAAGAATGAATGGGCGGCGGAATGCTTAGGAACGGTCAGCGGCGCCGAAGCTTTGGCTCCAGCCAACACACAACTCTACATGCACGAATGCCGACTCCCTTGTAGTCAACGCCACGGTCAAAGGGTATTCTTTGCTCGCCATGGCCCCACCTAAACCCGCCTCAGCACACACACACACAGCTGCCGTTTACTAACACAGCTGCCGCACCCTGCTAGGCGACTGCCTCCTCCTGCGTTGTGGCGACCTGGCCGCCACTGCCACACCGACTCGGTAACTGCGCACACCAGCGCGTGCGTGCCCCGCCACGACTGCCGCCTTTCAAACCGCCATCTGCATCTTGATGGTCTTGTGCGGGTTGTAATCCACCAGCTCAAAGTCCTCGAACACGAAGGAGTCAATGTCCTTCTTGTCGGGGTTGATGCGCAGCGTCTGGATTAAAGGGGGCAAGCAGCGCAGACGGTAAATGCCGCGGCGGATCAAGAGGAGCTCACGAGGGGGGTTACATGCATTAGAGTTAGAAGGAGAAGGCGTAGTCAGGTACACAGGGGGACAGGGCTTAACGTAAGACATGGCTGAGCGATGGCGGCGTTGTGCCGACCCCGGTTCCATTATGTGGACGCCGTTGCACGCCAGCTGTCCTTCCCTCCACCCGCTTCGTCCAAGGCCTTCACTTCCTTGTGAGGCCATCCTGTGACCAACCCAAGCCCCACACGGTACCCCGCCCCAGTGCTCAACCTCGCTCACGCCGCCCCCCACCCTCCTAACCACACCCACCCTGTTCGCTTTTGAGTGACTCGAATTGGAAAGACCAAACCCAACCACACACACGCGCGCGCAGCCCCGCCCCGCCCCGCCCCGCCATGCCTCACCGGGAAGTGGCGCGGCGTGTTCTTGAGCTGCTCCTTGAGCGGCTCCACGTGGTTGGCGTACACGTGCGTGTCACCCATCACGTGGACCAGCTCGGCCGCCCGCAGCCCCGTCACCTGCGACCACGGCGGCGGCGGCGGCCGTCAGCATCAGCGGCGGCAGCGTTTTAGGCAGACGCGGGTGGTGGCGTACAGGCAGACGGGGGTGGTGACGCAAGGGACGTCGACAAGTTAGGTGACGCGCAGGTGCCCACGCAGCTCGCACGCACATAAAATACGGTGTCCCAAACCAGTGCATCAGCCCAAGTGACGTGCGATGCGCCCCTTCCTTCCTTCCCAGACCCACCTGCGCCACCAGGCGTGTGAGCAGGGCGTAGGAGGCGATGTTGAAGGGCACGCCCAGGCCCACGTCGCAGCTGCGCTGGTACATCAGGCAGCTCAGCTCGCCGTCAGCCACGTAGAACTGGGGAGGGGAGGGGGGAGGCGCGGGCGGAGAAGGGGGAGGAGAATGCGGTGTCGTGGACGAGAACAAACAGGGAAAAGGATGCGGTGTGTGTGGGGGGGGGGTGTAATTACCAGCCCATTCTGAACCGAAAACCAAAGGGGGAGGCGGGCAAACGGGCATGAGGTGGACACAGGATGTGGCGTGCGTCCGAAGCGGAAATCCCGTCATGTAGAACACAAGCATTGCGGCACGCTCCCGTAAGAAGGGGTGATCACCCGGTACCCTCTCCGGCCCCCTGCCATGCCGTACACCGTGTTCTCGATGACCACCCTTCCCTTGCACCCGCCCGCCCGCCCCCTCCCAGCCCCGCACGTCGCCGACCACCCAGCCGCCGCACATGTACCCGAGCTTGCACGCAGCCCCCCTAAACCCCTTCCTTTATTTCTCGTGGCCGCAGCCCCGCAGCCACCACCACCACCACCACCACCACCACCACCACCACCACCACCACCACCACCACCACCACCACCACCACCGCTGCTGCGCCCGCTGCTGCTGTGCCCGCACCTGGCAGAACATGTGGCAGGGCGGCAGCGCCATGTCCGCCAGCGCCGCCGGGTTCCAGGCGCTCATGACCATGCGGCGGTCGTTGGGGTCCCTCTTCAGCGTGTCGATGATGTAGCGCAGCTGGTCCACGCCCTTGCCTGCGCGGCGACGGGTGCTGGTGTAGTCGTCCGTGCGTTCGTTTGTGCGTTGTGTGTGTGCGCGTGTGCGTAAGCAGCCAGGCCACGTCAGCGATAGGCGCAGGAGTGTTGACGCTTGCGCACGTATGGGTGCGGGTGTGTGTGTGTGGATCAGTGCCTTGGAGGGGTGCGAAGAGCGGGTGGGGGAGGGATCGCGCAGACAGCGGCAGCGCGTGCGCGAGCGGCCTCAGCCGCCGAGCCGCCACAGGCAGGCAGACACAGTGCTGCCTGGCCAGCCAGCACACAGCCCCCCCCGGCAGGTGCCGGTGTCTGTACCCGGGAGACGTATGACACCTACCCCGGCCCCGCCCCCCCCTCGCTTTGAATTTTGGAATGAAGCACGCCCCCGCCCACACACCACACACAAACACACACACACACACTCGCCACACGTGACCACCTCTCGATACAAAAATGCGCGGCGCTGGGTTTGCGTCTCCCGGCTTCGTTGTGTTGACGCACAAGCCACACAAGCCACACGTGCCACGCACCACGCACGCGCGCACGCACCGGTGTAGTCTGTGTGCATGTCCTTGTACTCGGCCCCGAAGTGGCGCCACTGGAAGCCGTACACCGGGCCCAGGTCGCCCACCTCCCTGAGGGGCGTGAGTGGGGGTGAGTGGGGGTGAGAGGGGTGAGGGGCAGGGGCGGGGGGGAGGTAAGTGGAGGCGGCGCTTGGCGGAGATTCAGGTGGGGTAGCCATCCATCGGATGCTGTTTATGGGGGCGGAGAATGAGAAAACATAATGATGCCACCTAACAACTAGCATCCTTTCCAACGCCAGCACCAGAACCAACCACGCAGCACAGCGCAGCGCAGGCCATGTACCACACCACAGCCACCGCCACAGTCACCGCCACTGCCACCGCCGCAGCCACAAGCACCACCCGGCACCTCCAGCACGTACACCCCCACGCCCACCCCCACTCCCATATACACATCTTTCCCTCTTCATTTGTTTTCGCCAAAACACGTCTTCGCCAACACACACACACACACACACACCCTTGTGATCTCTAACACATAGTTTGTTTTGTTTTCGTTAACACACAGTTGATCTCTAACGCACGCACACACCTGTGGCCGAGGCCGCGCGCGTCCAGGAACTCGCGGCTGCTGTTGCCGTCCCAGATGTGGATGTTCTTGTCGCGCAGCAGGTTGGCGTCGGTGGAGCCGCGGATGAACCACAGCAGCTCCTCCGCCACACCTGTGCAGGGGTGGTGGTGGTGGTGGTGGTGGTGGTGGTGGCGGTGGGCAGGGATGATGAGTGGTGATGGTGGTGGTGGTACGATTACGGTGGCGCTGCGAGGATGGTGCAACGCGCATGAAGGTGGAGGTGGCGACATGGCGTGCCACGAACACAGCCAGCAGAAGGCACGCCACGAACACACACAAACGCACACAAAGCCCTTCCTCTCCTTGTGCTTTCCTAACACACACACAGCCAGCCGAAACAGAGCGCAGCCTGCAGCGGCCGGCATGGTGTGCGGTGCCCGCGGCCCGCCGCCACGCTATGTGCAGTGCTGCCTTGCGATGTGCTGCTACCGGGGCTGCCCCCCTGCTAAACACGGCGGTGACGGCGGCGGCGCGCCACCCCCACTCCCCGGTCCCGCTCACCCACCCTTCCAGAACACGCGCTTGGAGGTGAGCAGCGGGAAGGTGTGGCGCAGGTTGTAGCGGCTGGTGCGGCCGAAGCGGCTGTAGGTGCCGGTGCCGGTGCGGTCGGGTCGGAACACGCCGCTAGTGATGAGCTCGTGGACCAGCTCCAGGTACTGATGAGGAATATGAGATGTACATGAAAATTGTAAGTAGATAAGAGCCAGGAACAGAGGGGGATTGCGAGAGGGTGAGGGGTGCGCAGGGCTGGACGGGCTGGGAGGGGTTGAGCTGTCTTGTGTGCCTGCGTACTAAAAGCGCATAGCTACCGTGACACCACCGTGCGACAACACGCACCGCTGCACACACACACACACACACACACACACACACACACACACACACACAAGTCTTTCATAGTTCTCTCCCTTGTGATCTCTAACACACACACACGTCACACACGCCTGCCCTGTCCTACCCTGCGCTGCCCAGTGCCCACCCACCCAGCCACCCACCCACCTGCTGCTCGTCGTGGCGCGAGGCCATGCAGACCGGCAGCTGCGGCGCCTGCTCCACATCGCGCCGGGTGTAGCACAGGAACGAGTACCTGGGCCGCAGCAGCAGCAAGGGGAGGAGGAGGAGGAGGAGGAGGGGGAAGAGCGACTTGGCTTTAGGGAGGCGGCCGAGTAAATAAAATCGCTACTCAACGCCAGCGCCGGCGGTGGCGGCTGGGCGGTCAGCCGACAGGCCGCGGCCCCTTGGCCTCGGCTGCTTCGCTGCTGCACCAGGCGGACTCAGCTCCTCATACCAGCGGCCTGCCTGCCTGCCTCCCCCCCTCCTCGCTTTGATGCATTTGATGCATTGGGGTTGGTTTAGTTTGGGCTGGTTAACCACAACCCCCCCCCCTGCTGCCTCCTCCCTCAGTCCCTGCCTCGCTGGCTTCCTCCTTCCCTCCTTCAGCCGCCCTCGCTCCTCCGACCACCTCTAGCTCCCTGCCGGGGAAGCGGGGCCGGCGCCGCCTCACCGGGTGCCGTTCTCGGTGACGGGGTCGCTGGCCGACCACACGCCCCACACCGCCGGGTCCAGGGCCGGCAGGAAGGTGTCGCACTCGTACTCCTTCTCAACCTGGAAGGTGCATGCCGCATGCGTGGGTGAGCGGGTGGGAGGGGGCGGTAGTTCATTTCAGTTTCCCGATTCCACCGTGAGAGGGGAGGGGTGGCGGAGGATCGCATTGGGAACCGGGGGCTGGCAGCTGCGGCAGGCGGCGGCGGTTGGCAGGACGTGCCACGGAAGCAGCGGTGCGGTGTGGCCCCTGCCCTTCCCCTCACACCAAACCCCACCGGCGCCCGCTTGTCCTCGTTCTGGGTGCCTGCCCCCTCCCACCACGCCCTCCCACCCGGCCCCGCCTCCTCCCAGCAACCTTCACTCGCTTGACTTGCTTCTAATTTGTGAACAAAAAACTACCCCCCCCCAAAACTTCAGCGTTACGGACATGCGCTAAACTGCGAATGCGAAGCGTCTTCCACGCGGCCTACCTGTGTGAGGTGCACGGCGGTGCAGTTGGGGTGGCGCAGCGCCTCCGCGTACACCTGCCCCCCGCCGATGATGAACACGCCCTCCACGCCGCCCTTGAGCTCCTTGTGCTCCAGCAGCGACAGCGCCGACTCCAGGCTGCCCACGCCCAGCACGCCCGAGCCCAGGCTGTAGCCGTGCCGTTGCGCGTTCGCGTAGGCGTCGGCCGCGGGCTTGGCAGCGGAAGCAGCGGCGTCGGGCGCGGTGTTGGAGGCGTTGGCAGCTGCGCTGCTGTTCTGGTCCGCGGACAGGTCGGCGTCGTCGGCAAAGGAGCGCGAGAGCACGATGTTGAGGCGGCCCTTGAGCGGGCGGAACTTGGCGGGGATGGACTCCCAGGTCTTGCGGCCCATGATGACCGCGTTCGTGCGGGCGCCATCGCGCGTGCGGCTGGTCAGCTCCTTGAAGTAGGCCATGTCGCCCGGCAGCTGCCAGTCTGGCAGCTTGCCATTCTTGCCGATGCCCAGGCTGGGCGTCGCGGCAATGACGAGCTGGAAGCCCTTCCGCGAGGTGTCCATTTTTGGAATGTGGCTGGTCCCGGACGTGGAGGTGGTTCCCTCCGCCTGCGCGTCCTCAAACGACGAGCCCGCTGGTGTGCTACTAGAAGGTGCTGTTGCAGTCGCAGAAGCAACGTGCCGACTGGCGCAGGACCTGCCCACTTGCGACGAAAGCAGTTCCCGCGCTGGCGCGAGCGCGACAGACAGCTGCTTCGTCACACCGCTGCAACTCGGAAAGCTCCTGGAGCTGCAGTCGAGAACACGAGAGGCTTGTGCGACTATTTGAAGCTGTCTGTTTTTAAATCCTAGCCGGCCAGAGCTTTCAACAAGTGAAGAGAGAAGTAAGTTGTTTTTATATAAATGCCGCGCGGCTGGCTGCGTGAGGTGCCGAGCTAGTGGTATGCTGTGCATTCTGCAGGGCGAGCGCCCGAGTATTCGAAACGCCGGGATGCAGGCTGCACAAGCGAATGAGCTCAATTCGGCTGGATTCCGGCGTCTTGGCCAGCTGCGTGTGAATTACTATCTATAAGTTGATAATTATTATTCCGTTCGCGTCCTCAAGGCGACAGGCGGCGAGAGGTCCTCGCGGCGCCGGCGGGGCACCGTTGCGCATGCGCGGCTGACCGCACGTCGTACGTCGGCCCGGGACCCCGGGGAAGGATGCCACGGCAGGTGGCGTAACAAAGCCACATACTCGTGCATCGTCCTGGCCGACGAACACCATGTAGTGCCCTTAGCTGGGGTGCCGGCGCACGAACGTGCTGGAATCGGCGTGGCGTGTTTCTTGCGTGTGCCCCCCGCTGTGTTCCGGGGCTCTCAGTGCCCATCGCGTCTTGCGTGCTCGCATATAGCGCCATTCACAATCAAATGCTCACGCCACGAGTGATCAACGACGCGCTACCTGTGGCCAAGGCCTTTCAGGGCGCGTCGGAGCATGGGAGCAACTCCGCTAGGGCAATCGGCCGGGTGCGCCGAGCGAGCTTTCGTGAATATAGTTCTCCTGCACACTGCATACGTGTGCTAATATTTCATACGTCTGAGCAAATAACTCTGAGCTAATACCTATCTCTCGCCAGGGTTGCAGTCCGTTTGACAATCGTTGCAGCCTGACGAGCTCGTGACCTCATTATGGGCCTCGATGGAGGCACCATTGCCTCGCGGAGTGATGTCCTGCGCCGGCAGTCACAGCGCGTGGCGCAGAACGATACGTCCCGCTCTTCGCGTGGGGGGAACGCAGCCGGCAAGGTCTCGGACCCGGGCGCTGTAGAGGCGAGCGTGGCCAGGTGCGGTCCCAACTTCATGGGTGGCAGTGACGCATCAAGTCATATCAGGCCGAAAATGCATTGGTGGCGCTGCAGTTTAAAGGGTAAACACAACGTCCCCTCAAAAGGAGCGCGCTGTGACACAGACCCGGTGCCCCAGGCTCATTCTCTCCGCCCCCCGGCCCACTCGTGCTGCCTCAGGCAAACGGCCTGGAGCACCTGTGCGCTCAGCTCCCAGCCGCTGCAGCCGCCCATCGTTGCGGACGGGCTGGGTCGGCTGTACAATAAGGAGGCGGTCATCCAGTTCATCCTGTGCGCAAAGGACAAGGTGACGATTCTGGCCATGTGGACGCCCGGAGGCGTAATAACTTATGAAGGCTTGCAGCGCAAAGTGTAGCATAGCACCTGTGCAGGGGGCGCGAGAGAGTTTGTGTGTGCGGGAGGGAGGTTGAGGCAAGGAAGTTTTAGCCATTGCTGCCCTCTCACCCTCTTGGCCCCCATAGGTTCTGCCCACCCAAATACGTCTCTCAGCACGCATGTATTGACGTGCCCACCTGCTTGCGCACCTTTCACACCACAACTGGCGGCAACATCTGTCTTGCTGACCCACCCGGGCCGCCCGCCCACCCGGGCCGCCCGCCGCCCTCCCCGGGCACTCAGGTGACGGACCCTGAGGCGCTGTTGCAGTACGCCAACCAGCTGCGTGTGGCGGCTGGCGGCCTGGACCACATCACCTCCCTGCGGGACGTGTTCGACGTCCACCTCACACCCGAGCAGTCCGAAGGGGCGAAGGGCGGTGCCGCAGGAGCTGGGGCAGCAGCAGGCAGCAGCAGCCGCACGGGGGCAGTCGCGGAGGGGGCTGGTGCCGGCGGCGGTGGGTCGGGCTGGGTGTGCCCGGTGACGTTGGTGCCGTGTGAGCGGTACCCCTGCTCTGCGCTGCGTCCATGCGGGCACGTGCTGTCAGACAAGGCGATAAAAAACCTCAGAGGTCCGGGCGCGGGTGGCGGCGAGGCGGGCGGCAGCAAAGCGGCAGCGGCGGGGGACGAGACGTGCCCTGTGTGTGGGGCGGCGTACACGAGCATGGTGGCTGTGAACGGAGCACACGAGCAAGTCGCGGCGTTGCGAGCTGCACTGAAAGCCGCGGCGGGGGCAAAGGCAGCCAAAAGGGAGCAGGCGGCTGACGGGGGCTCAAAGAAGCGCCGAAAAGGCGAGGTTGGGGAGGCGGCGTGACTGTCGCATGACAGGCGCCAGTGCGGTGCTATGTCTTGTGATGGGCTAATGGCACAGATGCCGCTCCAAGCGCGTATTGTGTGCAAGGCGGCGCGGACGTTGCCCGTGTGGTGCGTTGGGGTCTTTTGAGGCTGCTTGTGATGCCCAAAGGGTGCAGGGCGAGCTGGTGAACTACGCCGGCAGGTCCCCGTTGTGAGCACACTTGTGATGAGGTTGTGATGCCTAATTCACCAGTTGCGTCATGCGCCGAGTTTGGGACGCTGCCAGGGTTGTGATTGGGCCTATGGAGCTGCGGGGGGGGGCTCATTACTCATTAGCCGGTTCGCCTGTCACTTACACTCCCCAGTGCGCCGTTTGGGCGCGCAGCCATTAAAGGCACTGGACAAACCCTCGACAATCCTCCTCACCGCACAGCGCAGCACCATAGCAACACTGCTGGCGGCACCGTGCAACCTGCGATGTGCATCTCAATTCGCAGTCCTCGTTCTACACGTATTGCCGCACGGATATGCCAGCAACCGTGACCCGGCCTACCACACTAGCGTGTCACGGACATGCTGCGTGTCTACAGGATTCGAAATCAGAAAACGCAGATGTTTCTGCTTATTACTACCGCATAGATTGTCGCATGAAGCACTGCATAATACACAGCACGTGCATGGGTAGCAGCTGCCTGCAGCCGCGCAGTTCCGACTGTACCCTCTAAAGCACACGTAGTTGCAACCTGACGCGCTCATACAACCGCCAAGCTCCACTCCTCTGCCGCAGGACACACCGCGTGGGTGCGCCTTCTCATGCCGCATTTGCCTACATGCTCTCGCAATCCATGTGAATCACGCGCCGAGACCAAAAGAGGGCATACGGTGCAGCGTGTTGCGGCCTCAGTGTCCGCGTATGCCCGCCCACACTGCGTAGTAGTGCGTAGACACCAGCACTTGACCATATTCAATATCAAGACTGTCCGCTCTAGCCCGGCCACCCAGCGGTCAACGGGCTCCCATGGACCTGGCCTGTTCACTAACTCCGACTGCATCAGTTGCGAAAACACGGAGTTGGGCAACAGGCACCGAGACCCCGCCGGCACCGCTGGGGACTGTCTCTTCATCCAGCCTCGCCACGCACGCAAGCCGACCTCCGTGCCGCGCGTGTCCCCGCAGCTCGACTACCCGCCATTGCTCCTGCTGCTGCACCTGCTGCTGCTGCTGCTGCTGCTGCTGCTGCTGCTGCTGCTGCGCCTGCTGCTGCGCCTGCTGCCGAGCCTCCCGCCTCACGCCAGCGTTATGCCAGGGGATTGCTGTGCGCGGTGGCGCCGCCACTCCCCGATGTGTTGTCACGACTGCCTCAGGACGGTGGCACGAGCCAATACGGCATGATTTGCCGTCCTAACCGGTACGACTCAATCTGCATGTTGCGCGGCATGAGGCAAGCGGCATGGGTCAAGCGGCATGAGGCAAGCGCACAGCACAGCGTCAGCGTACGGTAATCGCCCGTCCTTCACTCGCTCCCCTGTCCCACCACAAGCAGCAGTGTCTCCATTACCTCCCGCGCTGTTCCTCCTCCTCCTCCTTTTGACCCCCCTCCTGTCCTTGGCACCCACCCACCTGCACCACGCGCATCTCCTCGGGGCTGGCCATGCTCGCCTCCGCCGTCGCGTACATGCACCGGAAGGCGCCGGGGTCGTCCGGCGGCACCTCGCCGCAGTCCATCACGTCCTCGCCGCCCAGGCCGGCCCCCAGGGCCGCCCCGCCAAACAGCCCCGGCGCGCTGAACGCGCCAGCCGCCGGCGGCGTGGGCGGGAAGAGCGTGCGCACGGGCGTGGGGAACACGGGCGTGGACGGCGCCGGCGCCGACGCGACCTGCAGCCCAAACGCCGAAGCCTGCGTCGGCTGCTGCGGCTGCGACGCGGCGTTGGCGGTGGCCGCGGCCAGGACGCTGGCCACGCCGCTGGCTGCGAGTGTGACGTGGTCCTGCCAGCGCAGCTCCTCAACCGAGGTGTTGGGGTCCGGGTGCCGGATGCCCTCAGCCGTGGGGCTGGCGCCCGCGACACCCGGCGTTGCCACGGAGCCGCTGGCGCCCGCCCCTGGCGCCGCTGGGGTAGGCACTGTCGCGCTCTCCACAGCCACCGCCTCCACGGGCCGCGTGAGCCAGTCCGGCGGGATGCTGGGCGTCACGATGCCGGCCATCGCGCACACGTACGCCCAGTCTGCACGGCCGGGACAGTGAGTCATGCAGCCATACATGAGGGAGGGGGGGCCAGGTGACCAGGCGGGAATGTTGCAGCGGGCGGCATTCTGCTCTTACAAGCTGGGCCTGTGTGCGTTGCAGCCGGCTGCATGGCGGGCTTCAGTCGCCCCCCTACTTCGTGCACGCGTGCTACCTCAGCTGCTAGCCCCCCCTCTCGATTGACTACTCACGCATTTCATCTGCGGAAACTGGCCCCGCGCTGTTGAAGAAGGGGTCCGCCCCGACGTTCTTCAAGAGGCTGTCCTTTGGCGGTGCCACTGGAACCGGGACTGGTGCAGGGGCTGAGTATGCTGGCTGCACCGGCACGGAGCCCACGCTCCCGTTGCTGGCAACAGAGGTACCGACGCTCCATGTCGACTGTGGCTGGGAACTGAACTGCGCCATGCTCGCGCGCTCCAAACGCTCCTCGTTACCGAAGGCGGGATCGCCAGCTCAGTCTCGGTTGAGGGAAACAAGCGCAAGACTAGGGCAACGTAAGTGTCGCTTCATGTATTTGTACCGTACACAGAGAAATAGCGACCAAGGGCGTGCGGAAGACGGAAGACTTAAAATGTCCGATTCAGCAAGAGCAAAAGTCCTCAACAAGGGCCCCAGCGCTGTTTCCGTTGTCTATACAGATATTCGAGTATCAAAATATATATCAGTGCGCGGTTCAATCCTGGCTTTGGGGTGAAGAGGGCTGTGCGGAATGCGCACGCGCACCCCCGAAGCCCGAGCTGCCCCCCGACGAGCTGCCCCCCAAGCTGCCCCGCAGGCCCCCATCCTGAAACCTTCCTGGCGTGTGCTGTTGCAACGCGAAGGACGTATATTATTTCCATATCTCTTGTTTCTTGTGCAGGTGAACAACCTGTGGCCACAGCCATTGTGTCGTGTCAGCACAGGCACGGCCGCCAGAGCTGGGGCTACTGGGGCGTGTGTGCATGTGCCAACCCCCCTCGTCGCCGTACCGTATGTCCCCAGGACCTGAAGCTGACTGTAAACGCGCGCCATGCGGCCGCCGGGCCTAGCTGCCTAGCTGGCTGGTAAGGCAAGGAGGTGCAGGAACGAGAACAAGGACAATACGCACACTGGGAAAAGGACCAACGCATGGCCGCACCATGAGAACTCCATGGCCGCAGCAGCCCTGACAGGCTGACACTGCAGCGAGGCTGTGATGCCACCCCTGCTGAGGTTGTCCTAAGTAGCAAGAGTTCAGTCCTGTAATGCTGAAAAGACAGCAGCATGCTGACACAGGTAGGTGTGCCGCGCCGGAGACATCACTGCTGTGGGAACGGAACAGCGGCAGGGACACGGGGCAAGAAGGGAAGCATACGAGCACCCCCCCCCTGTGCAATCAAGATCCGTGGATTGTGAGGCCCCGAAATCCATGCTCCAATTGCACAAACTTGTAGATGCAGCAAAATAGTAGCATTGCACCTTATGTCCTCCACACCTGGCGCCGATAGGCGAGGCTCTCAAGCGCAGGCTCCATCCATCACGGGTCCATTTCTCCACCGTGGCCGGCCTCACGGCTCAAGCTCTCCTGTAACCCTGGTACCTTCCATTGATAGTTGTACAATTACAAAGGCAGAACAACCGTTGACATGCCAGGCAACCGTGCATTTCGGCCCAGGACGGCCCAGCAGCTGCGCCGGGCCGCGGCTGAGGCTGCGAGCAGCGGTCTTCGCTCGGGGGTGGAGGCGCACGAGTATGCGCTGGCCTTCAGATTACATAACAACAGCAGGCTGGGCGACCGGCCGGACGTGCTGGACTTGCGGGGGCTGCACCCTGTGACCGCCCTGCAGCGCCTGGACGACCGCGTCCACCGCCTGCAGCTGCAGCTGCAGCTGCAGCTGCAGGTGCAGCAGGTGCAGCTGCAGCAGGTGCAGCGGCGGCCGGGTGCCACGAGCTTGCCCCAGCAGTCAGCAGCCGTAGCAACTAGCGATAACAGCAGCAGCAGCAGTAGCAGCAGCAGTCTGCGGCTGTCGCAACCAGGAGTAGCAGCGGCGGCTGGGGCTCCAGCAGGTGTCGTGGGCCTGGGCCCAGGCGGGGGGGATGGTCCCAGCTCCAGCCACAGCGAGTGCTGCCGCTGGCCCGTTACTGCCGCCCATCCCGACAGCGGCCCGGCGCAGCGGCTGAGCGTCATAGTGGGTACATCAGACCAGCTGCTTAAGAGCGCGGTAACATCGTGGCTGGCGGAGCGGGGCCTGCTGGCGGCAGATACGTACCGAGCCAGGCCAGGCCAGCCGCCGCAGCCGCCCGCGCAGGCGCAGGCGCAGGCGCAGCAGGAGGCGCAGGCGCAGCAGGAGGCGCAGGCGCAGCATGAGGCGCAGACGCAGCATGAGGCGCAGGCGCAGCATGAGGCGCAGGCGCAGGCGCAGGCGCAGCAGGAGGCGCGGGAGCGCCAGCGGGAGCCGGCTCATTTGCAGGGGCAGGCGCGGGGCCAAGGGCAGGCGCAGGGGCGTGGCGGGGAGATGCCGACAGCCTGGCAGGGAGCGGGGCGTGGAGGGTCAGAGGGCTTGGCGGCGGCGGTGGCGGGCCGCGCCAATCCGGGCCGTGTCATTGCAGTCATTGTTCCGCAAAGCGCTGCTGCCGCTCCTGCTGCTCCTGCTCCTGCTCCTGTTCCTGCTCCTGCTCCTGCTACCCCTGCTGGAGGAAGCGCTGTCCAGGCCAGTCCTGGCGCCAGCCACCATGGAGCAGGGGTAGCTGCAGGCTGCGAGGGCCGGGAGTCAGGCACTGCCAGCACCAGTGCACCCCGCGTCAGCCCCGCCCAGCACCAGCCCCAGCAGTCCCTCAGGCCAGGACGCCCCCTCGTCAGGTTCGTGCGCGCTTCTGAAGGCACGCAGTCTGCCGCGGCAGCAGCCACGTCGGGGGCTTCTACGGCCTTGACGACGATAGCCCAGCCAGAGGAGGCGGCAACGCAGCCATCACTGCGGCCTGGGCAGTTGTGTCCCCGGGCGGGCGCCGCCACCCCTGGCGCGCCGGCGCCGGCGGCGCCGGCGCCGGCGCTGGCGCCGTTCACGCAGGACGCTTCCAGCAGCCGGCCGGCGCCTTGGACGGGGCGATGGCTGCTGGCCGCGGCGGCTGCCAGGGCGGCCGCTGCCTGGGGCGGTTGCTGCAGGTGGCTGCTGGGGCTCCGCAGCGCAGAGGAGCGAGTAGTGGACGGTCAGCAGGACGGTCAGGATTTGACAGGGCGGTGATTGGCTCTAAATGCATCTATGGGGGTGGGGGTAGTTTATTCCATCAGAAACCAAAGCGACCAGGGTGGGCAGCAGTGCGTCCAACGGCCAACGGCTTGATGCTTCCCACAGACGCGGTCGGAAGAAGCACAGGGATAGCCCATGTAACCAGTGCATAATGCAGGACACGTGCCTCGATGGCTCGATGGTGTTATGGACATGCGCTAAAATTCGAATTCGAATGCGGAACGGGATGGACGTCGATGTCGTGTGCCATGGGCGCCAGACCTTGCTGGGACCTGCTGATGTGCAATCTCTGGTGGTGGCTGCTTTCAGCCAATCAATGACAAGGGCGGCGGGGGCAGGAAGCCATAACACTCAAGTGGAGAAACAGTGTTTACACTTCAGCAGCTGGCTGGTGTTAGCGACCTTGCCGAGTCGGAATCATCTCATCCATGTATTGTGCTCACACAGTCCATGTTGCCCAGTCCAGACCTAGTCATTCACGACAGACTCAAGCATGCAGCGCACGCACACTCTAGCACATCACCGGCTCACGTAAGGCAAGACAATGCCCAGAATGGTACATGCCGAGGCCTAACGCGCAAAGAGACTCGTCGGTCATCCAGCATAGGGTACGGTAACTTCGTTTCTTTAGCAGGTAGCTCATAACGCTGCGCCCTCGCTCACGACTCTCGGCCTGCCGCTCTCCACACTCCGCAAAACATGCGCCTAACGCATCCCGCTCACGACGCTCGTTGTTCTCACGGACCTGGCATCACACCAAGCCCTGCACCCAGCCCCTCCCCCCTCGGCGTGAGCAAAACCGATGCGCCACGCTTGACCACGCGGCTTCCACCACCACACCTGCTGCCCATCACGAGCTCGCCTGCACCAGCAGCGTCTTCGTCTGCGCCACCTGCTGCTGCTGCTGCTGCTGATGCGGGTCACTGCCCGCGCCGCCACCGCCGCTCCCCAACAGCAGCTCCAGCTCCGCCAGCGCCAGCCGCAGCCGCGACGCCTCGTCGGCGCTCAGGCGCCCGCCAGCACCTGCCGCCGCCGTTGCAGCCGCCACCCCGCCGGCCTTCGCGCCCTGCCCAGCCCCCTGTTGCGGCGGCGGCTGCTGCGGCTGCTGCGGCCCCGCAGCATCCAGGGCAGGTGCGGCGGCGGCGGCCAGCCCCTGCAGCCAGGCGGCGCTGGGCGGCGGCAGGCGCAGTCCGGCAAAGCCGGTGGCGGCGCGCAGCAGCTCGGCAGGCGTCATCTCAGACCTGTACGAGTTCGCCAAACGTCAGTGTGTAAGTCCATTGAACGCCTGGCCACGGCAGCGGAAACTGCCAGCGATTCTCCACAAGGAATACGGACAGGTATGTGCCATTGACTGGCACCCCCCCAGGCCAGCTGCACCGCAGGCCCTGTGCGTCACGCCGCAACAGCCGCACCCAGCCACATAGGCACATAGCGCACCCATCATCGACCCACCAGCGCTGCCCACACGCCGCCGCCAGCGCATCCAGCTGCGGCCGACTGCCCTCTACGAACTTCTTCCGGTGCTTAGCGAAGCTGCACGCCCACGCCACCGCCGCCAGGCTGCCCGCCCGCACCGGCCCCCCAGTACCGCTGCTGCTGCTGCTGCTGCTACTGCCACCTGGCCCTGCCACTGCTGCTACAGCCGGCTGCTGCTGCTGCTGCTGCTGCGCGCCCATCTCCTCCAGGAAGCGGCCGAGGATGTGCTGCGCGTAGGAGCGGTCCAGGGGCGCGTAGCGCAGCTCGCGGACCGTGGTGGCGAGCAGCTCCTGCGGTGCGGTGCGGCGCGGTGCGGTCGAGAGAGAGAGAGAGAGAGAGCGACAGGGAGCGACAGGGAGCGATCGAGGCAAAGACTGAGAGAGCGAGGGCCAGGGCAGGCGTGTGGTGTGTGGATGCGTGCGTGCACATGGGCGTGGAAGCGTGGGCGGGTGAGCGGGGATGCGTGCGTGGATGGGCAATTCACAGGGTGTAATCCCATGGCTGGCGTTGACCTTGGTGTGCTTTCGTAAGCCATGGCACCCAAAGCACCCGGCAGCAGCCCTGCCGCGCTCGCGCGCGCAGAACATCATCAATCCTCCCTTGCCCAACGCAACACCCGCCTGACCTGCTGTACCGTGCATGCTTGTCCACACCTATGCTTCTTAACCTAAATGCATGGAGCCCCCCCAGTTTGTGCTGGTACCCCCCCCCCCACACACACACACTCAGGAGCTCACCGCATAATCGTCCGCCGCGCTCAAGTCCAGTGTGCGCCGCTGCCCGCCGCCCGGCACCACCGACGTCCCCGACACATGCTGCCCGCCGCCGCCGCCACCTCCTGCACCGCCCAGCAGCTCGCCCTCCTCCTCCTCGCCCTCCGAGCCCAGCCCGCCCCAGCCCTCGCCGTCGCTCAGGCTGCCGTCGGCGCCGCCGCCGGCGCTACTGCCGCTACTGCCGCTGCTGCGGACCACCTCCGCTACAGCCAGGGGGTCCAGGCCGAGGAGGGGGCACAGGTTGCGCAGCAGCGCGGACGTGGAGGTGGCCGTGAGGGCGTATATGGGCACGTCCCGCTTCTTGGCGGCGTTCTTGATCTGTGCAGGCGGGGGGGGGGGGGCGGGTAGCCATCCATAGGATGGTGGGCAGGAGGTCGCAAGGGTACTCAAATCAGGTGGGGATCTGCAATAAGTACCGTAGCAGGTAAGCTGATGGGAATGTGTGAGGGCCTGGCGGCGCGGGGTCCCGCAACGCGCCCAGGTGAGAGAGCCCGGCCCCGAGCCCCAGCCCAACACGCCATCCATGTGTGCGAAAGGGAGCTGGAACAGGCGTGCGGCCGTAACTAACCCGGACCCCCTCCCGCGCAAGGCTACAGCCCGCACCTTGGGCGTGTTCCGCAGCTTGCCCTTGGTGCCAATCACCACATCCGCCTGATCCAGCTCCGAGACAACCTCGATCATCATAGCACCGCCGCCGCTGCCGGCCGCAGCCCCGCTGGAGCCCGCCGCCGGCGCAGCAGCAGTAGCAGCAGCAGCAGCCGTAGCAGCACCGCCAGCCCCTGCGGCAGTAGCAGCCGAGCCCGACGCCAGCGCCGCCTCGTAGGCCTCCCGCCGCAGCAGCCCCAGAACGGCCCGCACGCGAGTCGCCGCCTCGTCATCCATCACCAGCAGCGCCCGCAGCCGCCACGGGAAAGGCGACTGTGATGACGAAGATGACGCGGACGAGGACGATGCAGAAGCGGACGCAGGGGAAGAGGAGGCATTGCCGCTGCTGCTGCTGCTGGCGCCGCCGGCTACAGCCGCGCGGGCCGATGCCACAGCCACGGGCGCCGGCGCAAAGCTGCTACCGCCGCTGGGCCGCTCAGCCCCCGCCGCGCTACCCCTGGGCGTCGCTCCAAGCGCCGCAGCCGCCGAGGGCGTGGCGAAGCTGTTGCTGCTGCTGCCGACCCCGCCGGCAGCGGCGGCCGCGGTGAGTGCGGCAGGGCGGGTCGAGGCCGCGGCCGTGCCCCGCTGCTGCTGCTGCTGCTGTGCTGCGGGCCACAGCAGCGGCTCCATGGTCTGTCCCGACTCATCCGACCACCACTCATTGGTCACGGTGGCGCCGCTGGCGTCGGTGCGCCGGACTGTGTGCGAGGCGAGAGGGTCCAGGGGGGTTGGGTTGGGTTGGGGCGGGGTGGGGTGGGGTGGGTAGTTCATTCCAGAAACCAAAAGCGAAACGACCAAGAGGACCCAAACCAGCCAGCCCAACCCAGAGCGCGGAGGTGGTGTGGTCTTAACCTGGGGTGGGGTGGGGTGGGGTGGGGTGGGGTGGGGTGGGGTGGGGTGGGGTGGGGTGGGGTGGGGTGGGGTGGGGTGGGGTGGGGCGGGGTGGGGTAGGGTGGGGTGGGGTGGGGTGGGGTGGGGTGGGGTGGGGTGGGGCGGGGTGGGGTAGGGTGGGGTGGGGTGGGGTGCCAAGGGCGGGGAGTGGATTCAGCGGCGCAGGTGGTCGTTCCGGCGCAATGGGTCCCCCCCCCACACGGGAGGACAGATCTGCTACGCTGCCGTTCAGGACCTTCCCTTTGTTGCGGCCGCGATCCACTGCAACTCCCCGCTCTTCCAACTCCCTCGAACACCCCGACCCCCCGAGCCCGGTCCCTGTGTAGTCCCTCCTACACCCAGCATACCCCGTGCGCCCCCGTAAGCCCACACGACCCGGGGAAAGGGGCGCACGCACCCCCGCCAGCTGGCAGCCGCAGCCGCCGCCGCCGCCGCAGCCGCCGCCGCCGCCTCACCTGTGCCCATGTAGGTGGCGCGGGTGACGGCGCCGCTGTCGTCCAGCAGCCGCACCTGGCCTGCCGCCTCGCCGCCTGCGGGGAGGGTGGTGGGCGCATGGATAGTTGTTGGGTCTTGGCGAGGTGGGGCGAGGTGGGGCGAGGTGGGGCGAGGCGACGTCGGGTCAGGCCAGATAAGGCCTGGCGGCAGCAGCACACACATACAGACCACAGGGTACGCGTGCCCGACATTCCCTCCCTTCTGTTCAACTTGGGTATGGGGTGTACTGCCTGCGTGTGGAAACACACCCGTACAACCCAACCGCCCCCGCCCCCACCCCCGCCGTCCACCCGCCCCCCCACCCCGCCGCCCACCCGCCCTCGCCCCCCAGCCCCTCCACCCCCCGGCGCCCACCCGCCAGCAGCGTGTCCACCGCCGCCGCCACGTCCAGGTGCACACGCCAGCGCCCGCGCTCCTCCATCTCCACCGCCACGTCGAAGGTGGGCGGCGCCGCGCGCTCCAGGATGGACTTCTGCACGCCGCGTCGCTTGGCCTCCTCGTCGCCCAGCGTCACGGACTGGATGCCGCCCACCTGGTTGGGGCGGTTGGGGCGGTTGGGGTGGTTGGGGTGGTTGGGGTGGGGGTGGCATGGGGGTTGGGCTCGGGGTTTTGAAGCCACGCGCCACGGCTTTCATGGGTTCGTGTGCTGCTGGGTGCAAACATGCGGGATGCAAGGATGTTTTCACAGGAGGGCCAATATGAGATCCCGCTAGTTGTGGCGCCAGCCACGTCTCACCGCTACCGCCACGGTGGCCCGCTTGCCTGCCGCCTCAGCCCCACAGCCCCAGCAACCACGACCTGCCCCGCCCTGGTCCCCCGCGCCCCGCGCCCCGCCCCCCGCACCCACCAGGTCCGCCAGGGTGGGGTTCTTGATGACGTTGTCCAGCTGCCGCCCGTGCGCCGTCGCCACCAGCTGCACGCCGCGCTGCGCGATGGTGCGCGCCGCGGCGCACTCGGCCAGCGTGGAGATCTCGTCAATCACAACCACCTGGGTGGTTGGCGGTTGGGGTTGGCGGCGGTGGTTGGCGTGGCCGTTGGTGGGGTGTTTTGGGAAACAAAAACCGGTGCGTTATGTGTGCCGCCGAGTAAATGAGCGGACTTGGCTGCTGCGCGCGTATGGTGCAGAGACGTTGGGAGCTGGGAGCCGGTCGTGCACGTCACCGTTCAAGTGCACTCAATCTCAATTTCAAGCAATCATAGCCCCTGACCTCGGTGGCAGGTCGCCCGACCGCCCAGCCTCCCCACACCTACTCCCTCCGGGGCCCCACTGCACCCGCCCACCGCGCCCACCCACCGCGCCCACCCACCGCACCCGCCCACCGCGCCCGCCCACCGCACCCGCCCACCTCGCCCGCCGCCCACCCGCCCACCGCACCCCGCCCGCCCATTCGCCCGCCCACCCGCCCACCTGCGGCATGTGGTTCTCCACCGCCTCCACCATCACCGCGTGCTGCGCCTCGGGCCGTGACACCTGCAAACCCGGCACACCCGGCGGAGGAGAACCCGCACACACGAGAAGTGATCTCTAACACGAGACGTGAGCGGCCAGGAGGGGGGCGGGGGCGCATTTGGTGCGCCGGTGCGGTGGGTGGGCTGGCGTGGTCCCCGCATCACGCTTGGCCCTCGCGCACTGAGCCCCTTCCCCATACTCCCTCCCTCCGTAAGCGTGCCTAGCCGCCTTCCAGCCACTGCCACACCCAAACACACACACCCGCTTCCCCACTACCCACGCCTCCCTGCCCTGAACTTCCTCCTCACACCCGCCCACCCAAGTCCTCCTCACACGCGCCCACACTGCCCCACACTGCACCACACTACCCCCCCCGCATTTGATAAACACCATCCATGGATGGCTACCCCCCCGCACCTGCATGCGGCGCGCGCCGCCGATGCTGGGGTGCGGCACATCGCCGTCGCCGCCGATCTCATTGCTGGTGTCCACGACCACCACCCGCCGCGCCGCCTCGTCCGCGGCGATGCGGCACACCTCGCGCAGCGCCGTGGTCTTGCCCACGCCTGACAGGGGCAGGGGCGGTGGCAGAGGTGCCCGCGGCGCGGCGCGGCGCGGTGCGGAGAAGAAGAAATGGAAGTGATGTGGGTGCGTGCATGTGTGCGTGCTGGGGGGTTGCGCGTGTCAGCGTGGAGCTCTTCTGCCCCCCTTGCAGGCCACGTCATCCATATCCGTACCGCTGCAAGTACTGAACATAAATGCGCCACGCGTGCGCCCCGATGCTTCCCGCATCTGCCCGGGCCGCCACCCCACCCACCTCACCCACCCACCTCACCCTTCCCTCCCGAAAGGACACGCACTTCCCTCCACACCCTCAAATGCTTCCCGCCCGCACCCCCGCCCCCAACCCCCTCCACACCCTCCGCCCCCAGTGCCCTCCGCCCCTCATCCCACTCCCGCCCCACCGCACCGCACCGCACCGCACCGCACCCACCCGGCCGGCCCAGCAGCAGCACCGACCGCCCCTCCAGCACCAGGTCCCGGACCAGCGCCGCCGCGCCCGGCACGGCACGCCCCACGCGGCAGGTCAGCCCCACCACGCGGCCGGCGCGGTTGCGGATGGCGCTGATGCGGTGCAGCGTAGAGTCAATGCCGGCACGGTTGTCGGCGTCAAAGTGGCCCACCTGTTGTGTGGTGGTGGCGTGAGTGTCGGTGGCGGTTGATGAGGGGGGTTTTGATGGCGTGAGGTCATGGTGTGTGGTGATGTCCTGTGGGCTTTCTATGCGGTTGGAGTGCCTCAGCCCGAACTACTCGCCCGCCCCCACTGCTTGTTCCTATACGACGCCCGCACTGACCACGTGCATGCCTGCAGCTCCATCTCCCTCGCACACAACCACACACGTCCGACCGGCCTCTGCAAACCCCACGCTCTCTCCAATGCCCCCAACACGCCCTCTGCTTTGTGCCCCTCCCTTCCGTTTGGGTTTGCATTGGTCCATTAGGCTTCTGGAATGACCTACCGGCACCCCCACCGCTGCCCACGCCACGCCACTTCGTCCCCACTGTCCCGCAACCCCCCGGCTTCTGAGTTTCGCAATGGTCGATTGGCCTTTGGTTTCTGGAATGAACTACGCCACCCCACCCCACCCCACCCCACCCCACCCCACCCCACCCAATTTAACATGCATGGAACCCCATCCCACCTGTCTGACGGCCGTGTCGATGTCCTCCGCCGTCATGGGCTGCGGGCACAGGTCCACATCGCCGTGCGGGAAGCGCGCCGAGGGCGGCCGGCCCAGGTCCATAACCACCTCCACCAGCTGTGTGTGTGTATGTGTGTGGATGGGGAGGGGCCGGGGCGGGGCCACGGGGAGGGGCCAGGGGGAGCAGTGGGGTCAGGGGGAGTGCAAAGGGTTGGCGGGTTGAGGGGCAGAGGCAGGGGGGCAGTGGGTGCCGGGTGTGCGGATGAGCGGGCGTGCGGGCGAGCGGGTGGGTGGGCCAGGGGATGCGATGGGTATCTCTCACCGCCCTCCGCCGCTGAAATTCAGACACTCGGACACATTAGCGTGGAACCTACTGCCCTTCCCGCCGTTACCCCCGCTCTCACGCCCTGAGGCAGATCCCATCACCACATGTTGCTTAGTGGTTGTGTTGCACATAGCCGCACAAGATGGTAAGGGCGCGATGTGCGATGCGCGCGCACCTGCTCGATGTCGGGCCGGGCCTCCAGCACGGCGCGCACCCGCGCCGGCAGCAGCCCCAGCATCAGGCGCAGCTCCGGGTCGATGTGCGCATGGGAGTGGGAGTGGGAGTGGGGCCGGGCCGCGTGCCCGTGCGGTGGGGGCAGCGGGCTGGCGCCGCCTGCTTGCGGGCCGTTGCTACTGCTACTGCTGCTGCTGCTGCTGCTGCTGCTGGCGCAGGCGGTCCTTGAGGTGCCGGCGTTGCGAAGCCGGGGCGCGGGTGAGGCGCGGGGGGCAGCAGGCCGGTCTGGCGCAACCGCGGGCGACGTGGCCGGGTGGACAGCCTGTGGCCACAGGCCGGGCCCCGGTGCCACCGACCAGCCTCCCCTCAGCTGCCTGTTTCCAGAAGAGGCATGGCCGCGCCGCGAGCCCGAGCGACCGGCAAGCGCGCCTTGCTGGTGCATGGTGCCCAGCGACTTCGCAGCCCAATTATTTACGCAAAGTCAGATTTTATTACTGTTGATTGCATACAATCCTTGTGGTATGGCCAGGACTAAATAGCTCACGTCCTTGTGGCAAGGAAACCTGCGCGTTTCGCGCGGAGTCACTGCACCGCGCAGCACAGGAACCTATGCTATGTGAACTGAGGCAAATGAGCCAGTTGATGTCTGACCTCCTTGATAACCCGCATGGATCCCGCGCGAATGGACCAATAGCTCACCGATTGGTCGCTATTCGCCACGTTTCTCGGCAAAAAGCTTTTTCGCCTACCCCTGTCGATGTTCTCGCAACGTATACTATGATTATTTCGTCGCTGAAAGTATGAGACGCTCAAAAGCCATTCTTTGACTTCGTCGTCTAGCCTTTCATCCTTTCACCTATAAGACCATAGTTATCAAATGTAGTTTATAACCAACAATATGGAGTTGGTGGGCGTGGACGTGCCGGGAGTGCGCATCGCTTTGCAGCGAGGCGTTCCCTTCGTGCTCGGCCGAGGGAAGGAGACGGGTATCACTTCTGTGGCTGTCAGTCGCTCCCACTGCCATGTGCTGTGGAACGCGGGGCCTCAGGGCCCTGGGCTCGACGCCGAGACGGCAGACCCCAGGGTCAGCGGAAACGCCGGGATCCCGAAACAGCCGCACGAGTTTGGAGGCAGCAGCGCAGGCCAGCAGCGGCAGCCCTGGTGCAACGGCGACGCGGTTGCCGATGATGAAGTGATTCTGACGGTGTTGCACGCCAGCGGCGCGGCCGTGGTCCGCGCGGGTGGCAGGGCGCCTGGCGGCGCTGCGTCACAAGCGCAGCACGCTCAGCATGACGACGTCTCGCCCGCACCCGCAGCAGCCGGTGCTGCAGCTGCAGCTACAGCTCCCCAGCCACAGCTGGTGCTGCTGCCCGCGGGCGCCACCTGCCGGCTGGGGCCGGGGGACGTGGTGTACCTGGAGCGACGCGACGCGCGCCTGGTCACCGGGTTTAGGCTGGAGCAGCAGCACCGCCACCACCACTGGGCCGGGGGGCCCAGCTGGAACAGCGGGATGAGGGGGGTAGTTCATTCCCCCTCATCCCGCTATTCCAGGAGCAATGTGGAGGGGTCCGGGGTCGGAGGATCGCCTCCGCTGACCGCACAACTGGCTGTACGGCAGCAGCAGCAGGTGCAGCAGGTGCAGGTGCAGGTGCAGGTGCAGCAGCAGGTGCAGCCGGCCTGGGCGCAGCAGAGCCCGCGCGCCCTCGTGTATACAGCCAAGGACTTCCCGATGGCTGCGACGGAGCAGCGGCCGGCCGTGGCGGGGGCGGCAACGGCGGCAGCGGCGGCAGCGCCTCGGCCGGCGCTGACAGCCGCACAAGCGGCACAACGCATGGCGCAGCTGCCTGCAGCACTTGTAAGCATACCGGGCGGCGGGGAAACCGTAGGTCAGAGCTGCGCCGTGGCAGCAGCAGGGGCCAAAGCTCCTGCGGCGGCTGGCGCCGCCATGTCGCCACTCCTTGCGAGGTGGCCCGGAATGCAGGCGCCAGCCGCGGCCGCTGATGGACCAGGTCCCGCAGCAGCAGCAGCACTAGCACCAGCACCAGCACCAGCAGCGACGGCCCAGGCCTCCTCGCGCTCCTCGCCACCAGCTGTGTGCGGACCGGGCCAGGGCCTGCCATTGTCCCGCACATCTGCGGCGCCATACACGGCTACTGCTGGTGCTACTGTTCACACAAGCCCCGCCCGCCCTCCTGAACGCCGAACTGTGCAGCAGCAGGAGGACGCACTTGCGCCGTCTCCACCTCAGAAGCGCCCCCGTCTGGAGCCCCCGCCGCCGCCGCCGCCATCGCTGCAGCCGCCGCCGCCATCGCCGCCGCTGCCGCAGCAGCGGCAGCAGCAGCTGCCGCTGCCGGCCCAGTCTGCGGCAGAGGGCATGCAGGCAGCTGCGCAGGAGCGGGAGCCGCGGCAGCGGGCGGGGACGGGTACCCCGGCCGCTGCTGGGGCTGGGCTTGCGGCAGTGCCGCAGCGGCGAAGTCCCGCTGGCGCGGCGGCAGCAGCGGCACCAGGGCCTGCCGCTAAGGAGGACGCAGTGGCCGCTAAGGACACTATGCAAGGAGCGTCAGCAACAGCAGCAGCAGCAGTAGCCGTAGCAGCAGCAGCAGCAGCAGCAGCAGCAGCAGAGCGACCACCAGTGGCAGCGGCGTCCGGGGCTGTGGACCGGGTGCGTGCAAGGCGGCCGGCGGCTGCTTCCCATCAGGCGACGCCAGTGCTGTCGCCAGTGGCGGCGGAGGGCGGGCGGGTCCCTCAGGTCGCGGCGCCTGACGATGTGGTCCTGGCGCCCGGCGGGGCACCTGCTGTGCCAGCTGCAGCAGCTGCACCACATGCCCAGGACGAGGCGAGTGCACCTGCACCTGCAGCCTCACCGGGAGGGAAGGGACAGCCCGCGGCGGCAGAGGCGGCGGCCGCAGCAGGGCAGCAGGGGGCAGAGGTGGCGGCGGCAGCAGGGCAGCAGGGGGCAGAGGCGGCAGCGGCAGCAGGCGACGGCGGGACGGCGGCGGCAGCAGGAGAGGAGGCGGGCGCGGCGCCGGCGGCGGTGGCGGTGGCGGTGGCAGCGCTTGAAACGTCTGTGCCGGGTCCGGCTGCTGTGCTAGTTGACGGGTCTTCAGAAGTGGAATTATTGAATCCGTCAGCTGCGACGGCAAGGGGGTCGCTAGCAAAGGAGCCAGCTGCAGGCGAAGGCGGAGAGGGCGCTGCCGAGGCGGTCCTGCTGCCTGGGAAGCCGTCTGCCGAGGCGGCGCCGGCGCTGGAACCTGAGGCGGGGCCGCCCGCGGTGACGGCGCCGCTGGCGGCGGCACAGGCCGCACCGCCGCCTGTGCCGGCGGCTGCCGCCGGCAGGCCAGCTGCTGCGGCTGGGGCCCCCTCGTCCTCCACGCAGCAGCGCGGCGGGATAGCTGGGGCGGATGAGGCGCCGCCGCTGGTCCCATCGCCGCTGCTGCCGGCCGCCTCACCGCTGCTCCCACAGCAGCCTCCCGCCGCGCCTCTCCTGCTGCTGCAGGCGGAGGCGGTGGTGCCGGCGGTCGAGACCGCTGCGCCTGCGTCCGGAGCGCCGCTGCTGCCACTGCAGCGGCTGCACGCGCCGGCCGTGGCGGAGGCGCCAGCGGGGCCGGCAGCGCAGCTGCCGCCGTCTCCATCTCCATCTCCGCAGCCGCCGCCGCCGCACTGGCCAGTACCTCTGCAGCAGTGTCCAGACCAGCCGCCCCGTCCTGAGCTAATCACCGTGGCGCCGGCGGCTCGGGAGAGCGTGCGCGGCGCCACCGGAACTGAGGAGGATATCGCGGCAGCAGCAGCGGAGCAAGCCATGGGACGCGCTGCCGGCGTGGTTAGCGGCAAGGCAGCTGCTGATGCGGAGCTTGAGCGGCTCGCGCAAGCAGGCGGCCTGAGCGCAGCAGCACCACCCGCGGCTGCTGCTGCTGCTGCTGCCGAGGCCGCGCGGGGCAGCTCCGCACCCGCGGCACCCTCGGTGGCGGCGGCTGGCGCGGGCGCAACGCCCTCAGGGCCGCGGGCGACAACGCCGGGCGGACGGGCGGCCTTCCTGTCGGGGTGCCGCTTCGTGCTGTGGGAGCGCGGGGCGGTGCGGGACATCCTGGCAAAGGTGGGCATTCGCTGGTACCGGTATTGTGTGTGACATGACATGAGTAGGGGTGTGAATCCAGCTAGGCCATGAAGTCGGAAAGTGCGCGCGCGTCAATGCGGGTGTTGCTGCGGATGTCCGCGGCTTCCAGCAGCTAGGCGGCTTTGGCTGCCGCCTGTCTGTCTGCACTGCACGGCACAAGCGAGCGGCGCCAAGCAATGAAGCACAAGCTGCTTTGGCCCCACCGGCACGCACCCAGCATTTGCTGCTGTTGCTGCTGCAGGTGAAGCGCGCGGGTGGCGCGGAGCAGTACAGCGTGTGCGACAGCACGACGCACGTGGTGGCCAGGTGCGTGTGTTCGTGCATGCATGCGTGCGTGTGTGTGTTTGTGTGTGTGCGTGTGCGTGCGCGTGCGTTCAAGGGTGGCCGGGTGCCTGTTGAGTTGGTTGGTTAGGCGTGCATTACTGTTGATTGTGTCACCCCATGGTGTCAGGTACATGAGGTGCATGGGTCGCAACACGTTCGCCCTTACACGCGCACTGATGACGTACGTACGTGTGCAACCAGCACCCGCTGTGCCACGCCCGCCCGCACCCAACCCAACCCCACCCAAACGCAGGCAGGACCTCCAGGCGGGAGAGGCCGCGCGCCTGCTCTCGACGTCCGACCTGGCCTGGAACCGGCGGGGAGGGGCGGCAGCTGCTGCTACTGCTGCTGCTACTGCGGGCCCCTCGGCAACGCACGCCCTGCTGCTGCCGCCGGGCGCCCACTTGGTGACGCCAAAATTCCTGCGCGACTGCCTGGCCGCGGTGCGTGCGTGCGATGAGCCGGTGAAGCCGTGTGTACATACGGATGTGTTTGATTGGATAGCGCTACTGCGCGTGCTATGCGTGCCGCACTTCATTCGGCAGACATTCCCTGTCCTAACAGTGTTTGAGAACGGAAGACGTACATACGGTATTAGTGTGTACAGGCGGCAGGCGGCACATGTCGTACGTACGTACCGTCTGCCGCTTCAGTCTTCCGCCTGTCCGTCCTCAAGGCCTTTCACCACCTTCAACCGTCTCACCCTCACACCCTCTCACCCTGCATCCCACACTTCCACTCGCTCCTGCTGACGTACACACACGTTGCATGCAGGGGCGGCTACTGGAACCCGACCCGGCGGCGGGACACGTCATTGCCCTGCTCACCAACCAGCAGGAGCAGCAGCAGCAGCAGCAGCAGCAGCCGACACCACTGTCGCCGTCTCAGCCGCAACCGCGAGCCGACAACGCGGTCAGTGGCGAGCCCGCAGCAGCCGAGCAGCCGCAGCTGTCTCCGAGACTTGAGCAGCCGCCCGTACCAGAAGCCGGGGCACCACCGTTGCAACCGCCGCCGCCGCCGCCGCTGCTCGCTGCCGCCACTGGTAAGGCAGCGGCGCATGCAGCACCCGGCCGCCTCCGGCCGCCGGGTCCAGCCACCGAAGCGGCGTCTGGGACTGAGGCTGCGCAGGCGAGCGGAGGGGCGCCGCTGGCGGCGGCCACCTCGGCCATGTCGCCGCGGGGGCTGCAGCAGCAGCAGCAGCAGCAGCAGCCGCAGCCGCAGCCGCAGCCGCAGCAGCCGCTGTCGCTGTCGTCTTCTGGGGGGCGGGTGGTGCCGGGTCCGGGCGACATCTGCAGCGGGCCGGAGGACTGGGGCGTGGGCAACAGGTACGTACGTGTGCGCATGCGTGCATGCATGCGTGCATGCGTGCTTGCGTGCATGCGTGCATGCTAGCTGGCGTGCTAGTTCACGTGCATGCGCACATGCACGCGCATAGGTTGACCAAGAGTTTCGCCACCCCTCTATCTTCATGCATACGCCGCAGATGGGTCGAGCCCTGGGACGACGCGGCCGCGCGGCGCACCTGCCAGGTCGTCTTACAGCACTGGGCCAAGTGGGTAGCGGCGCCTGCGGTGGGGTTGAGCGCGTTGGCTGCGGGGATTGCGGTGGGGATTGCGGTGGCGACGGCGGTGGCGGCGGCGGTGGCGGCGGCGCTGCTAGCTCACGGGCCCGAATCAGTTGCGGGGGCGCAGTAGTGCGGGCCTGGTGCTGAACGCCGGCGCGCTGCCGGCGGGTCTGCGCACGTGCTGGTTATCGAGATAGACCACCACGTACGGACGCAGCTGACGGCCTGCCTGCACGTACGGGCAGTACGTACCGCTGAGTGGGTCCTTCGAGCTGCTGGGCGAGCTGACGTTTGCGGTCACCTGCTCGCTAGCTCGCCCAGCCGCTCGAAGGACCAGCAGTAGTACTGCCCGTACGTGCAGGCGGCAGGCGGTCAGCTCCGTACGTACGTGGTGGTCTCTTCATCATCACCAGTAGCACGCCCGCGATCGGTTAAAGAGCGCGTCCGCCATCCACCACCTGATAATTGAGCGGGACCGCCAGCAGCAGTGCTGCTGGGTTGATTGACGTACGCCGCCAGTCAGTCGGGTTCTGCTGCTCGGCTCTGCTGCTTTCGGCACGGCACGATGGATGGACCCCGACACCCCCATCTCCGCAACCGCAACCAAACCAACTCACCTCTCATCAGCGTGCTTAAGGCTGTATTGTTGTCCGGCGAATACATCCCCCCTTGCTGCCTTTCCACACACCCGTAGGCACTCGTTTGAGACGGAGGACGGCCGCGCGGTGCACTACCTGAAGGACAGCGGCCGCGGGGCCACATCCGCCGCGGCCGCAATAACCGCAGCGGCCGCGGCGGCGGCCGGAGGCGGTGGGGCCACGTCGAGGCGCATGCGGCCGCGGCGGACGTCCTCGGGCGGCGATGGGTGGGCCACTGACGTGGAAGCAGCTGCTGGGGATGAGGAGCAGGAGCAGGACGTTGACCTGGGGCTGGGCGGCGGCCGCGGTACACGTGCTGCTACCGCAGCAGCAGCAGCAGCAGCAGCAGGAGGAACCGGGGGCGCAGACGGCGGGCGGAATCTGTCAGTCGGTGGTGGTGCTGCTGGCGTGGGCGGCGGACGCGCTGGCGATAGCGCCGCCGCACCGGCAGGTGCGTCACCTGTCAGGGCGGGTGGCAGAGGCGGCGGGCGAGGGGGAGGTGGAAGTGGAGGTGGAGGAGGTCGCCGCTGGGGTGGAGGCAAGAGCAGCGGCGGGGCGGGTGGTAGCCGGAGGCGGCGCGGAAGCGGCGGTGGAGGCGGCGGTGGAGGTGGAGGTGGAAGCGGCGATGACACGGAGTACAGCGATGAAGGCGGCTCGGGGCGGGAGGAGGGCCGGGGGCGGCGGGAGCAGCTGCTGACGTCACCACAGCCGCAGCTATACCTGCTTCCGCAGCGGCAGCAGCAGCGGCGGCGGCGCTCTGGGGGGTACGACACCGATGAAGAGGACCAGGCGGCATCAGCAGGGGGAGGCGGCGGCGGAGGCGCTGCTGCTGCGGAGGGTGCTGAGGACGCGGACGGTCGCGGGGGGGCCGTCAACACCGTGTGCCGGCACGTGTGCTGCTCCGCCCGGCCCTTCTGCATCCTGGAAGAACTAAAGCACACCAAGTCGGTGAGTCTGCTTTATTGTGATGTGCGCGCAGCCTTGCTTCAGATAGTCACCCGGGCCTCATCGGTGCCGCCACTCAGTGTGACCTTCCAGTAAACTAATATTCTGTTGCGGTGCCGTGCGGTGCGGTGGTTTGCTGGGTGCGGCCGTGTGTCGCTGCCCTGCCCTGCCCTGCCCTGCCCTGCCCTGCCCTGCCCTGCCCTGCCCTGCCCTGCCCTGCCCTGCCCTGCCCTGCAGCTGTACATGGGGCGAGACGACCAGTTCCGCATCAAGGTGAGGAGGCGGTGGTGGTGGTGGCGGCGGCGGCGGCGGCGGCGGCGGCGGCGGGGGCGGCGGCGGGGGCGGGGGCGGGGCCGGGGGCGGGGGCGGTGGTGGTGGTGGTGGTGATTACTGGTAAACAGTCCCGGTGAGAACAAACTGCGAAGAACGTGACTGCGCTGTTGCTGGGATTCGCAGCCGCCTATGCGAGCTACTGAACATCACCGTATTTGGGCGGGCTTGGACAATGGAGCGGCAGGTTGGTGACGGAGTCCAGAGCCGTCTTGAGCCATGTCAGCCTTGCGAGCCGCGCGCGGTCCCCATTACCGACTAAATCCCCACACTAGGATACTCACCTGGGCTCGGACAGAAGTGCGCCAGGTAGGAGCGTGGTGGTGGTGGTGGTGGTGGTCACATAACAGTTACACACGTTAGTGGCGATGCCACTGGTGGCTAGGGCTACCAAGCCCTAACGTAGGGCAAGCGCGCTTTGCGCGTTCCCCCTCTAGGCACGCTCGACACAGCAGGGGAAAAGGCCCCAGTCCTGGTCAAGACACGAGAGACGCACGGGCTAGCCCACAACCAAGAACCAAACACGAGACGTACGCCTCCACCACAGACCACAGGGCAGCCAGCACCTCACGAGGGCGAGCACACGCACACACACACGTCTACACAAGGAGAAACACCAGACCAAACCACCCGCAACAGAGCAGCACACCGCCACAGCACTACCCCTACTGGACCCAAAACCCAGAAGCGCAAGACAAGACAAGGCGCCTAGGACGCATAAAGCAGGCTAACCTAGTCCCTCTATTCAGGACCAGCAGGGGCCGCTCTCTGGCGGAAAACACACCCTGCATCGCTGGTCCTGGCGAAACCCCCCGACCCACAAGCACACCAAAACCCACAAAACGAATACCTCAACCCTCGTTCGCACCGTGCCCTGCACCTGTCTGCACGTGCTTAGTCGTCGTCTTCATTCGTGATAGTCTGAGCGGGCTGACCCGCACTAGTATCTATGTGACAGCGCAGTTGACCGTTAACCACTCTCAGGAACGGATGCTGCGCGCCAACTTGGTCCCAACCCTTTCGCGGCACTCCCAATGCCGCAAACGCCTTGATACGGCTCCACAAGTCAATCACTGCCGTACTCATCGCTTGTTGGGTATCTGCCTGAGTCTGGGCCTGTTGCTGCTGCTGCTGCGGCTGCTGAAGCAGCTGCGGCAAGGCCCCTGCATGCTGTTGTGGCGGTGGCGCCGTGGCAGCGGCTGGTGGTGGCGGTGGTGGTGGTGGTGGTGGTGGTGGTGGTGGTGGTGGTGGTGGTGGTGGTGGTGAGACAAGCAGCCCGGCGCTAGGGCCACGGCGCTAGGGCCACGGCGCCAGGGTCACCTCTCGCGCTGCCCCCTGCCGTGCTCCTCCCTCATAACCCAATCCAACCCAACCCAACCGACCCACACCTACCTGCTGTACTCACTTGCTGTACTCACCTCTCCGCGGCAGGCCATTGACCGCGCACTGGCGGTGTGTGCGCGGCTGACGGCGCCGCTGGAGTCGCCGGACCAGGTGCAGTGCCTCGGCCTGGGCGCCAAGACAGCCAAGAAGGTGGGTGGCTGGCTGGGTGGGTGGGTGGCTGGGTAGGTGGCTGGGTGGGTGGGTGCCAGGGTACCAGCAGCAGCAGCAGCAGCAGCGCACAGCTGGAAGCAAGCAAGGTCGCGCTGCTGCTGGCTGTTGTCGTTCGTTTTGGCCTACGTGCGTGCGCAGGTCTTGCTCGACGCTGCAACGGCCGCTCGTCGTCCCCCACCACTTTCCGCACACGCATGCACATGGCCCTCCCGCTACATCCCCGCGAAACCCCCCAACCCTTCTCCCTCTCTAGTTGGTGTTTGGGTCCTGGTTTAGAGTTGGCTGGCATTGACACCCCACCCCACCCCACCCCCACCCCCGCAGCAGCGCAGTCTTGGTCTCCGCAGCTTGTTTCTCACCGGGACTGGCTTAACCAGTGATCCCCGCCCCCGCGCCGTCCGCTGTCCCCCCCTACCGCCACACACAGCTGGAGGAGATCCTGGCTACGGGCCGGCTGCAGCGCAACGCGGTGTGGGAGGGCAGCGAGCTCCGCACCACCATGAAGCTGTTCACGCAAGTAGGCGAGGGTGTTTGGAGTGGGAGATAGAGGGGATAGGGAGGAGAGGGAAACGGGGCGTCGAGGGGGGGGGGCGGGGTGGCGGGGCCGATTACCGAGATCACCAGGAGATAGATGCCGCCGGTGGTGCATGCATAGAACTACTGGCCACGAATGAAGCAGCCCTGCATCCATCCCCCGGTGCATGTGCATGTGGTGTCCCCGCAACCCCCGTAACGTTTTGCCATCACGCGCTGTCATCAGCAGGTGTGGGGCTGCGCGGAGAGCACCGCCCGCAAGTGGTGAGGCGGCAGGGGGGGCGGGGAGGGGGCGGGCGCTGAGCGGGCGGGTGCTGAGCGGGCGGGGGCGGCAGGGCGCTGCTGCTTATTCGCGTGTATTTCCTCGAAAGCATTCTTCTCCGCCACCTCGCATCATCACCACCACTTAAACCAGTGCCCACTGCTGCTGCCGCTACTGTCGCGGTGTACGGTTGCTGCCGCCGTACGTCGTACGTCGTACGGCGCAGGTACACGGCCGGCGCGCGCAGCCTGTCTGACGTGGCGGCCCGCGCCGACCTGACGGCGCAGCAGCGGCTGGGCCTGACCCACTTCCACGACTTCGCCCGGCGCCTGACGCGGGCCGAGGTGGCGGAGGTGGCGGAGGTCGTGCGGCGGCTGACGATTGAGGTGCTGCAGGTGCGTGCGTGCGTGCGTGCGTGCGTGCGTGCGCCTGCCTGCCTGCCTGCCTGCCTGCCTGCCTGCCTGCCTGCCTGCCTGCCTGCCTGCCTGCGTTTATGGCATGCGGTTTCTTTTCCGCCCTCCTTCTAGCAGTCATCACCCGAATTCCACCTTTGCCCCATGCCTTATGCGAACACCCACCCACACCCCCAACACACTCACACCCCCACCCACACTCACACCCCCACCCCCCACCCCCAATTTAACATGCATGGAACCCCCACACACCCCCACACACCCCCACAAACGCAGACACGCCAACACACACACACACACACACACACACACACACACACACACACACACACACACACATACACACACAGTACCTGACGCATTGTCCTATGCATGTCTGCTGTTCTCTCCCTTGTGATCTCTAACACAGGACCTGACCGGCCTGCCCCTCCACGTGGTGTGTGACCGGCTGCACGTGCGGCCCATGGGCAGCTACGCACGCGGCGCGGCCTCGTCGTCCGACGTGGTGGGTGAGGCAGAGAGCGTGTGCATGGCACTAAAAGGGCCAGAGATCACGTGCCGCCTGCGGAGCCAAGCCACGTGTCTATCTGTCAGCCGCCCTGCACGCGCAATAAGCCTTAGCCACCTTCAGCGCCACCACCCGCTGCATGCCGCCATAAGCACCACCCGCTGCATGCCGCCATAAGCACCACCCGCTGCATGCCGCCATAAGCACCACCCGCTGCATGCCACCATACAGGTAGACCGGGGTATTCCTGTATCCGGGGTATTATCGTATGAAGGTCCGTGCGTTTTGGGTTCGTGGAGTTCACGGCTGTACGCCCAGACTTAAGATGTATGTACCATACCTGCGAAGCCTATGCGGTCAGATTTGGGGGCGGGCACTCGGTCGGCACCCCTCCCTACCGAGAAATGTGTGTGCATGTCGGTCGGACCGCCGACCATGACTGACCTCCATAGAAACGCCTAATACTGCATACAAGCTTTTTGTTTACAATATAACACTAGTTAACGCAGCCCTACGAGAAGTTTGGGCACTCTTGCGACTTCACTCGGAAACATGCAACGACCGAGACATACCAACATCCGCGTCCGTGGGCTGCGACCGACATCATTTGCCTTTATACACGATCAAATGTGCGGTTGTTGCGTCCGGCCTTGCAAGCTTCGCCAATCCTGCGCAGCGTTCGACTTTCGGCATCCCAGCATGTCGAGCGACATTTCCGTCCGAACCTCGCTACAGCGGCGACATCAGCTGATCTATAGCTGCAAGGGGGCTTTAATAGGTACAAGTATGATGTGGACCGCGGGGCGAAGCAGGCAGGTGGCGACACATGCCGTGTTTGGCCTAATACGATAATACCCCGGTTTTCCCGTCGGGGGAAATGCACCCCCAGGGCGCAAACGCGCCATGCATATGTGAACCGCGGCGACACGGCCCCCGCCCCTATCCCCACCAGAATAACCCCCCGGGGGACCTGTGGCCCGAAGCGCGTGCGTAATACATCACCAGTACGATAGTTACAGCCCAAAAACTGCAAAGCATACGATAATACCCCGGTCTACCTGTAAGCACCACCCGCTGCATGCCGCCATAAGCACCACCCGCTGCATGCCGCCATACGCACCACCCGCTGCATGCCGCCATAAGCACCACCCGCTGCATGCCGCCATACGCACCACCCGCTGCATGCCGCCATACGCACCACCCGCTGCTCCGTCGCGAATCCCTTCTCCTCTGCACACCCGCATCCCCCATGATGTGACCGTTGCAAAGGATTGCCACCGCCACGCCCTCGCGCCCCTCCCTCGCGCGGCACCAAGCATCGCACCCCGCGCGCGCTCCTCCCTCGCCCCTCAAACCCACCCCCACCCCCCCACCCCAGGACTTCATTATCGCCCCAGGGCCCGAGGCCGACAGCCGCCTGGGGCCGCCCGTGCTGCTGGCGGCGCTGGTCTCGCGCCTGCTGGCGGCCGGGTGCGCCGACCCCGCCTCGGCCCACATGCTGCACACGTGAGTGCAGAGTGCAGAGCCTAGTAGCAGCGTAGTATGGAGGGCTTGGCCGCCGATGGCTTGGCTGCCGGCTTGGTGACTTCAGATGCGGATGGTGCGGATAGGTGCCAGCTTTTGGCTCGGGGACTTTCCTGATACGGTTTGTGCAATTTTGCATTACCATGACCTTTGATGGCGCGCGGTGTGCGGTGACCACACGCAGCCGCACCAACTGGAAGCCCCGAGGTGCGGAGCCGGTGCGCCACCCCGGCGCCGCCGCCGCCTACGGCCAGTCCCGGCAGCAGCAGCAACCGCAGCCGGGGCGTCGGCGGACCTCAATGGGCGGCGGCGGCGGCGGGCGGGATATCGTGGATGACCCAGATGACACGCAGGCGGCGGCGGAGGCGCCCATGGACCCGAGCTCACCGGCTGTGGTGCGGCTGGCGGAGCGGCTGGCCAAGGGCGCCGCCGGCTGTAGCAGCAGTGGAGACGGCGGCGGCGGCGGCGGCGGAGAAGTGGCAGCTGCTGGCGATGCTGGAGGCACCGGGCGGGCAGCGGTGTTGCTGAGCCCTGAGGAGCGGGAGCTGGTGGCGGCGTCGGCCGCAGTGGAGGACAGCTGCACGTGGCTGGGTGCGTGATGACTAATGAGGGAAGCAGGAGGACCTAGCAGTAGTAGAGCTGCTGCTGCGTGCGGCGCATGGGACACAAAGCAAGCGACTGGAAACTGCCGCAAACCCAGATGGCATTCCCGGTTGCCGTGCTTGGCCGTCGGGCGTCGGGATGACATGTGCCGTACGCCCTTATTCAGCTGGATCGGTGCCCGCTCTTACTCAGCTGGATCGGTGCCCCGCCGTACATGCGCCCCGCTGCACGGCTGCAGGCGTGTGGCGGCAGCCCTCCACCGGACGGCACTGCCGGGTTGACATCAAGGTGTACCGCGCCGCGCAGCTGCCCTTCGCCGTCAACTACTTCGCCAGCGGCACTGACCTCAACCGGGCGCTGAGGTGCGTGCGTACGTACGGGGGCGGTACGGAACAGTATGGTGCGGTGGGGTTTGTGGTACTATGGTAGGTACGGCGGTGTCGGTGTGGGGGTTGCTTGCTAGCGAACGGGCGGGCGGGCGGGCGGGTGGCTGCAGCGCCTGCCTGTACGGGATGTACGTGTGCCTTCGAGCCAGCACACACACGGCGTGCACGCGCGCGCGCGCACAATCACACGCACACACACACACACACACACACACACACACACGTGTTCTCTCCCTTGTGATCTCTAACACACACACACACACGCGAGCTCACACACGCCGCAATCAATCATGCGACGAACAGGTACTACTGCAACACGCCGCTGCCTGCCACTCGGGAGCTGGCCCGGCGGTACCACCCACAGGTGCGTGTGGGTGCGGGTGGAGGGGAGACCACCGGGGCCACTGGGGGGGAATGATTGCCATGGCCGCCTGGGGCCGTAGGGGTTGCTCGCCTGATTGGTGGACATATTATTGATGATGTGGGTCGGATGTTGTTGAAACTCCTGAATCCGTCCCAGTCTTGGCCGCTACTGCCCTTCCAGCCATCCCTGCCCATCTGCCTAACTACTGAGCCGCCGCCACCACCAGCTAGCGCTCGTGCTGCTCTCTCTTACTCTCACACACACATGCGTACATTTCCCAGGCGGAGGCGTTCCGGCTGTCGGATCGCGAGCTGGCGGTCATGCGGCGGGAGCGGGCGGCGGGGCCGGGGCCGGACGGGCGCGTGGGCGTGGTGGAGCACCTGCTGGCGCTGGTGCCGTGCAGGTGCGCGTGGGGCGGAGGGGGGTGAAGGGGTGGGTGGGGGAGGGGGTGGGGGTGGGGGTGGGAGATGGGTAGAGGGGAAGAGGGGAAGATGGTAGATTGGTACCGGTAGTAGGTTGGGTCAAGGCGTGAAGCTTGCGTGCGCGTGTACAGGGCCGCGTTGCAGTCATGGAGAACGGACGGGGGTGCGGGGCCTCAGTTCTAGCTGCTTAACTTAAGCTGTCTTAGAGCGACTCTGTCTCATCCGTCTCTTCACGGATACGCTGTCCGCCGCCCCGTCCCTACGCGTCCCCCTCCTTGACCCAATCAGGTGTGAGACAGACATCTTCAAGGCCATAGGACTGGACTACGTGCCTCCCCACATGCGTGACATCCTGGCCGTGGAGTAGGGAGACGAATGACGATAGAGAACAGAGAGAACGGGGAGAAGAAGGAGAGGTAGGGGAAAGGCAAGAAGCCAGGCGTGCGGCGACACGCGAGAGGACAGGGCCGCATGGATGCCGAGATGAGATGGGGGGGAAAGGAGTTTTATTTTGCACTTTTATTTGTACTACTTACGCTGCTTCACTGCTTTATAATTGCACGTATTAGAATTCGGGACTTTCGTCCACCTGTCAGTTGCTGTCGCCAAAAGTATTGCGCGGACCTGAGCGCTGCCGCTGATAGGCTCACAACCAAACGTCAAGCTACTGTATACAATCATGGGTAGCCCTTGGACTCTGCCCGAGGTGCTGCGCGTGCTGCCGGTGGATGTTCGGGAGGAGGTGTTCGGCCACACCCTTTCTAGGCAGCTTGCGGGCAGCCGTCGCGCGTGCCGCGACCTCAAGCTCCTACACGATGAGACGATTACTTGCCTGGCGCTGCGGATTACGACAGCGGCCGGCCCTTTCCCGCTCGAAAAGTTTCCGCGCGCCGCTAGCCTCGCCCTCGACCTGCGGTTTGATGAATACGGCATTTCCGCTTCGAAGGCCATAAGCGGCGCGCCCGAGGAGGCCAGGGCGCGCATCACGCGCTTAGAGCTGCTGCACGTCGCTCGCAAGGAAGGGCGGTCCATCCTCGCCGGCTTGGGCCAGCACCTGCCCTCGCTCGAGAGCGTGGAGATCCGCGGCTTTATCGGACTCTACGCATCCTTCAACCCCAGCAGCATATTTGATGACCGCGGCTTTCACCGGGACGTGCTCGGCGACCGCGATATCTTCCGTGGCATAGCTACTGCTGTTCCCCGACTGCGGCGCCTGACCGTGCCGGCCGCTTTCCAGGGCGAGCTGGATGGCGTGGGCGCGCTGGCTGGCTGCGAGCAGCTGCAGCAGCTGGCCCTCCTTTCGCTCAGCCCCTGCCTGACCAGCGAAGCCCTGCAGGGGCTTTCACAGCTGACGCGGCTGCAGGAGCTGACCCTGGGCTGCGGCGAGGGGCTGCTCATCACCAGCGGCGGGGGCCCGCCGGGGGTGCCGCAGGGCGCTCACCTGCTGCCGGCGCTTCTGGGCGCGCAGCGGCCGCCCAGCCTGCGCCTCCTGCGCCTGGTGGCGGGCAGTGATGCGCGCAAGGCGGCGATGCAGGTGACCTTCGACTGTGGTCGGCCAGATGCGGCGCCTCATCAGCAGCAGCGGCAGCACACAGCGGGGGCTGCTGTAGCAGCAGCAGCAGCAGCAGCGGCAGCAGGTGCGACACGCGGCGGCAGCAGCTCACAAGGCAGCGGTGCCGTGCCGCCGTGCCCCATTCAGCATGTGTCGCTGCGCCTGCCGAGCACATGGGCGTTCAACCTCGTGGCGCGCCTGCTACTGGAGGCGGCCGACGCGCTGCGGCAATCGAGCATCCCGCTCCTGACCGTCGCCGGCCGCCTGCACCTGCCGCCGGCGAGCTTCAAGCCGCAGCAGCCGCCAGGGCCGCTGGCGGCGCTGGTTGACCGCTGTGGCCGGGTGGAGCTGCATCGGCTGCCGGCTGTGGTCGTGTCCAACGGCACCGGGTACGGCGGGCCTGACTCGGTGTGCGCCGCGGTGCGGGCGCTGGGCGTGCTGCCGCGCGCGCTGGAGCTGCGGCACGGCGTGCTGCCGCTGTGCCGCCCAGTGCCGCCGGTGGCAACCACTGCGGTTGTTCCTCCGGCGCCGTCACAGCAGCCGCAGCAGCAGCAGCCGCAGCCGCAGCAGCAGCAGCTGCTGCTGCCTCAAAAGACGAGGGCCGCCACTCGCGTAAAAAAGCTGCCACTGTCCCAGTTCCTAAGCGAGCTGGAGCTGGGGCCTTGTGGCGGCGGCGGCGGCGGCGGCGGCGCGGCAGCTGGGGGCGCTGCGGGCGGCGCCATGCCACCACGGCTTCTCCACCTGGAGACCGCAACACCGGAGGAGGTGCTGGCAGAGGCTCTGGACCGGCTGTGGGCTGAGGCAGCGCAGGGCAGCAGCGGTAGCACTGCTGGGGGTCACGGCAACGGCCCCCGTGCGGACGCCTGCAGCGGTGCTGGCGGACTCGGCAAACACGGCGGCTCCTGCCTGGTGCTGCTGCGCGGCAAGCTGCTGCACTCCTTCGGGGGCCCTGCGTCGGGAGCAGCGGCGGCCCAGCAGGGCGGCAGCGACCGTGACGTGCTGGCAGAATGGGAAAGCTGGCTGGCGCACACTCTCAGCGCCTGCGTCCGCTGCCCGCAGCACCAGCAGCAGGAGCAGCAGCAGCAGCAGCAGCCAAGGCAGCGACAACCTGCTCGGGCTGACCGCGGCGGCGGCGCAGGCAACGAAAGCAGCAGCGGCTGCCGGGAGGCGCAACTGGGTCGCCGCATCTGCCCAGACGCCCTGCACGTGGCGGCGCCGGCCGCGGGCACGGTGCTGCTGCAGTGCCGCTCAGCCGCGGATGCGGCCGCGCTCGCAGCCATGTTCGGCTCCGGCCGGGCCGTCGGGCCCAAGGCGGCGGCGGCAGGGGCGGCTGCAGCCAGGGTGGGGCCGCCGTCGCGCCCGCACGACACGCCCTACGACCTCCTAGTCGGAGGCGTGTTGCAGGTGCGGCAGTTGGTCGCATTGGGTACACGCATGCGGCAGTTGGCAGTTGGCAGTTGGGCATGCCAACCAACATCAGCTACTACCCCGCCGCTGTGCAGTGTGCACAGAGCACACGACGCACACCGCGCCTGCATGTACCGTATGCATGTGGTTATTGCCCAACCGCATTTTCAAGGCTACGAGCTCGTGTCCTTCCGCGCTCCCTCCCTGTCTGTTCCACAGGTGCTGCAGGAGCTCTGGGTGGCGGCTGGCTCAGACAGCCTCACAGCATGCGCACCCCCAGCAAACTCATCACCAGCGGCGGCGGCCAACCCAGCGACACACTCGGCGACGGCAGCCGCAGCAGCAGCAGCAGCAGCAGCAGCCTGCGAGCCCGCGACCGAGGCGGCGGTGGGGCGACTGCGGCGGGTGCTGGCCCTGGACCGTGGCGTGCGGGGGCTGTGGGAGCGTGTCAGGTTCGCGGAGTGGCGCCGCGACGTGTTCACCGGCTACCACGCGTCGGCCGACGACTACGCCGCCACGGACCCGTACGGCGAGGACCCGGCGTGCGAGGGGTCTGACTGGGATGACGATGATGGTGATGGCGTGCTGGGCGGCAGCAGGGATGTCCGCGGCGGCGGCGCAGGCGGGGGCCGTGCAGGTGCTGGTGCGGGCGGCTGGCGTGGCCGGGGCGGGCGGCGTGCCCCCTATGCCGAGTACGAGGTAGAGGTGCTGCGCCGGCACGGGCGCATGCTGCAGGCGCACCCGCTGCTCGGTGGTAGGTGGCAGTGGTGAGGCTGTGGGCGGCTGGCTGTGCTGAGTGACGACGTGCGTAGCGTACGTGGTAGAGCAGTACAAGAGCGTACTGCGAAGGCGTGAGCAAGTACGGTAGGCTAACGCGATGGAAGCAGCGGGGTGGCGGGCACGTTGATATATGTATTCGACACTGACGCTGCGTGTTAGCATGTGCCACGACGGTGTTTACACTGTCCCCTTCTTGTCACCCGCAATCATGTAGAGCACGGCCTTTCCCAATCAAGAATGCATAATGCTTAAAGATTGACGGATATCTGAAGGCATTGCTTACATACGAGAAGAAGGGGCAGCATGGCGCTGTGCAAGTCTACCGCACCGCACTCAGCCAGCGGACCTGTGTGTCCTTAGTACCAGCCCACCTAAAGCCACAGCCGGGAACAAAATGTGTCTCTTGGTACTACGTGCGTGAGAACACGCAGGCAATTCCGTACGGCACGTACCATTGTGCCCTGTGTAAGTATGAAAACCATGTGTACCTTACCTGGAAGCGTCCCGTATCGTCCAGGGATGCCCCTGATATCCTTCCCTATGCGCAAACTATAAACCGACGATTATCCAGTATGGTTCAAATGCTGCGGTGCCCAGTGGTCTTATCTTTTGGCACCCTTGTGGGCCCCCCTTCTAACATACGACCTCTGGCGGTGCCCACTCAGCAGCTTCCATCAGTCCCAAACACCATTGCCTTTGCCTGCTCTCCGTGGTGACACCGCATCTGCGCCCCGGCAAAGCACAAACACCATACACGTCCCATACTCCCATCACACTCCCGCATACGCAGGCATCACTATCGGGCCCAGCACCCGGCTAGCATGCCTGCCACCGTATGCCACGCCCTAGCTGCCAGCCAGCTCTAGGAAGAAGTCGATGACGTCCCCGTCCTGCATGCCGAGCTCCTCTGCCGAACGCTGAAGACTTGGATCGAAACGCTGGCCGTCAAACATGAAGCGCGCCGCGGCTTCACACACCTGGACCTTTCTGCAGTATGCAGAGCAGATCTTCTGTAGCGGGGTGCTTGGCTTCACCGTGAAGCGCACCTCTGGCCCGCCTATGCCTTTGATGGTAAGGTCAAGGGATCGCTCGGTCCCTGGCTGCACGTGCTGCCCGTCCTGGCCCGGACCGCCGCCACCGCCTGCCGCCGGTGTCAGCCTGTCGCGCTCCGTCGCCGGCACGCCCCCCACGTCATTGCCGGCACTGGCGGCCGGCGGCTGCGCGGCCTGTGGCTCCTGATTCACTTGCACGCTGTCGCTGCCGCTGACAGTGGGAGCGGCCGCTGCAGCTGCTGCAGCCCCATGCTGCTGCTGCTGCTGCTGTTGCTGCATCAGCAGCCGCAGTGAAGCCCGGCGCTGCTGCGACTGCGGCTCATTCGCAGCGCCACCGCCACCGCCACCGCCAGCGCCAGCGCCCTGCGGCGCCCCAGCAGGGCCGTTCACGCCCGGCCTGGATGCCGCGGTCGCCGTCGCCGCCGCCACCCCTGCGCTCCTCCCCACTGGCGTCCAACCAAGCGCCGCCGCTGCTGCCCGATATCCAATCTGGCCCGCGCCTCCAGCCGCCTCGCCAGCCGCGGCCCCTGCCGCCCCTACCACAGCAGCCTCCGCGCCCCCGGCCTGGCGCCGCCTCTTTGCCGCCCGCTCCTCCCCTTCGTCCTCCGACACCAAGTCCACCGGCTCCTCCGGCTGCGGCCGCGGCCCCGGCTGTGGCGCATTGGCCCCCGGCTCCTGCTTGACCCAAGGTTGCTGCTCCTGCTTGATGACCTGCCCCACGTTGATGGACACGGGGTGCGAGGCCGCGAAGCGCTCCATCAGCGCCGACGTCAGCAGCGCGGGCCTGGCAAGCAAGTGAAGGCCAACAGGAGTAGACACATACATCAGTTCAGTGTGTGTACACGTCAGCGGAAGGCACGTAGCACGCGCTCCACGCCCGCGCACGCTACGGCGCTGCAGCCTGGTCCCACCGACCGCACCTGCTCGCCAGGGCGTCTGCAGGCACCTCCGCCGCCGCCCCCTCCATGATGCCAGCCGGGTCCACACACGCGTTGGGCCGGAAGCACAGCTCATACGCCAGGCTCACACGCCCGCCGCCGCCGCCGACACCACGGGCGCCAGCAACAGCACCCGCCGCTGCCTCAGGCTGTGGCTGCTGAGGCCTCGGCTGCACGCGGTGCAGCACCGGCTGTAGCATACCGCCCAGGCCGTAGGACAGGCTGTAGCCGCACAGCACCGCCAGCCGCCCAGGGCCCAGCGGCACGTCCACCCACGCAGCCTCCGCCCCTGGCCCCTCCTGCTGCTGCTGCTTCACCTGCACCTGCAGCCCCTGCTGCGCTGCGCTAGCCACCAGCGTCAGCACGCCGCGGTCGTGATGCGGCGCGAAGGCCAGTTGGTGCGCGTCTTCCGGGTGGGGGCTGTAGCGCGCGACCCGCAGCACGCCGGCGCCGGCCTGGCCCAGCAGCGGCGTGTCGTCCAGCAACCCCAGCAGCCGGCCCGAGTGGAGGTCCAGGGCGGGGCTGCGGCACAGCGCAGCCAGCAGCCCGCGGGCCAGCCGGTCGGAGGCGCAGCAGGCCTGAGCGGCAGAGGGCATGTGCATGGGGAGGCAGGTAAGAGCGAGCGGCGGAAGTGGCGAGGTGCAACACATTCTGAAAATAGGAGAGCGACAGCCGTTGCAGCAGGTAGGCCTCCTCGTCTTCGCTGCTAGGCCTGGTTAGCTTCCAGCGCCTGGCTACAGGACTGGATGCGTCTTATTATTGTAACAGAGTGCTCTTTGATGCTGCGTGGGCCTCTGCTCGCACCTTCTGCAGCGCCGCGTGCTGAGTGCGGGACCGGCCCGAGCCCCAAGCAGGCGCGCCGGGTCGGACCGCGAGCAGTTCCTTGCCCGGCCGGACCGCGTAGCCCTCGCCAGGCACAGCGCTCTGTGCACCAAGCTTTACAGACTGCTGGCTAGCAAAGAAGTCCGCGCACGTGTCCAGCGCGCGGGCGAAAGCCGAGAACCCCTCATCGCTGTCCAGCTCCAGCACCGCAACGCCCTGCTGCTGAAGTCTAGTTAGTAGTTGGGTGCAGAAGCTAATATAGGCTCTACCTCGGTCTTCATCGGGCACGAGGTCGTTCAGCTCGAGCAAGTCTTGTTGCAACTTGAGCGGGGCGAGCAGCTGCGGTTCGGCCATTTGCACCACAAGTCTGCGCTATAATTGTCTAACTGATTAATTAATTCATAGCTATGGCTAGGTGTCAGGAGCCTGGCGCCTGTTAGGAGCCTGGCGCCAGGACATTACCCAATGAGCACGGTACACAACCCCAGCGTGTGCACCACATCCCTCACACACCCCTACCGCAATGCATCGTGGCTTGCAGCAGTTGTCATACTCAAAATACGAACCAATTTTTTGCGGAGCAAACTCTGCGAAGCAATCCTCCTGCGCTCACCCTGAAACCCCGACACCGTCTCCGCCGTTGCGCGCAGCTCCAGCGGCATGTACTATTGACACTGCAGTTCCTTCCCCCTGTTATCACAAGCCCGCACAGCGAATTCATTCGCGTCTAGCGCCCTCGCTGCGACCCTTCACCATCCTTGCTGCTGTCCAGCAGCGCCTGGATCACCGCCGCCGGACTCAACCTGCCCAGCTGGCCCTGCCCGCCAGGCAGCCCCGGGTGCCGCCGCCGCCGCTGCCGCCGCGGCCGCGGCCGCGGCGACGCCGCCCCCTCCTCCGCCGGCTTCGCCCCCGGCGCCAGCGGCGGCGGCGGCGAGGGGCTGGTCGGGGGTGCGGGCGGCGGCGGCAGCGCCGCCCACAGCATGGCCTCGTCCAGCAGCCTCTTGCCGGCTAGCTCGGTGGAGATGAAGTCCGACATGCGGCCGGGGCCGAACAGCGCCGCGTACTCCTGCAGCGCCCGCAACGCGTACCGCACCTGCAGCAGACGCCGCAGACGCCGCCGAGGCCGCCGCCGCGCGTGGGAGACGGTTTTGAGGTGCAGGAGGGCATCGGGTTGCGAGAAGGGTTTCAGCAGCCCAGCATGGCCACAGCGGCAAGGGCAGGCCAGTCCTCAGCGGTGTGCCGCTGTGGCGGGAAACCTTCACAACTCCACAATAACCCCGCAAGCTGTCTCCGGCTAGTCATCAAGTCCTCTTACCGGCAGTACTGCTACAGCCGCCCGTCCCGCTGCCGTTGCGCGCAGTCCGCACACACACGCACACGCGCGTGGTCCCTCGAGTGAGCCCTGCTGCCGCTGCCGCTGCCGCACCCACCTTGTTCTCTGTGGTCAGGAAGCGCGCCACAAAGTGTTGGGAGGCGTTGACCAGCTGCCGCAGCTCGCCGTCCCGCGCCGGGTCCTGCAGTGGGCCGGAGGCGGGGTCGGGGGAGAGGTCGGGGCAGGGGCGGGACAGGGGCGGGGCAGGGGCGGGACAGGGGCGGGGCAGGGGCGGGACAGGGGCGGGAGCTCATAGTGTACAGTGGCCGGGCCAAACTGCTGGGGACAAACGACTACTGTGACTGGCTCCTGCTGCCTCCTGCTGGGCCCCAGCAATGCGGTATGTACGGTATCCGGCAGCAAGAACGGCGCACCGCCGCCCGGGCGCCAACACACCGGGCCCGCCCGTTCTCAAGCCACCCCCGTCTCCCGCCCCCCCCCCGCTCGCCAGCCTGGCTTCTTGGCCTAACATGGGCTGGTAGTTATTCACGGGCCCCGCCCCCCCTCACGTTGTATGCCTGCAACAGCGGCAGCAGACTGCTGTCGTTGTAGGTCAGCAGGTGGCGGCCGGGCTGCAGGCTGCGGTAGTAGTACTCGATCCAGGGGCTGTCGCCCTGGGTCAGCACCACGCTGTTCATCTGGGGGGGGGGGGTGGGGGAGAGTGTGGGAGGGCGAGGCAGCGAGGGTGTGTGCGTGTGTGGGAGGGAAGTGTGGTAGGAAGTGTGGGAGGCGGTTTGGGGGGGGGGGGTGCGGCGTGAGGCATGGGTGGGAGTTGGGCACTACTAAGAGCTGTAGCAGGTCGAGGCAGGCGGGCAGGCAGGCAGGCAGGCAGGCAGGCAGGCAGGCAGGCGGGCAGGCAGGCAGGCAGGCAGGCAGGCAGGCAGGCAGGCAGGCAGGCAGGCAGGCAGGCAGGCAGGCAGGCAGGCAGGCAGGCAGGCAGGCAGGCAGGCAGGCAGGCAGGCAGGCAGGCAGGCAGGCAGGCAGGCAGGCAGGCAGGCAGGCAGGCAGGCAGGCAGGCAGGCAGGCAGGCAGGCAGGCAGGCAGGCAGCAGACATCACGGATATGACCAGGGCGGACCCTCCCTCCCTCCGGATGCGTGTATTACCGGTGGTCAGCACTGCACCGCACCGCACGGCCGCTGCCCCGCGGGCCCCCGCCCCCACCTCCCCCCGGGGCCCCCTCAGTCGCCCACCTCACCTGCATGATGTATCCCAGCCGGCAGGACGCGGTGTGGCCGTCGGCGTTCAACAGGAACTTGAAACGTGCGTGGTCCTCCAGCTGCAGCCAGGGCCGCTGCGTGCGTGCGTGTGTGCGGTTGTGGTGGTGGTTGCGTGGGCGGGTGTGGGGAGAAACGTGAGGGAGTGGTGAGGGGAGTGCTGGAGGAGTGAGGGATGGGGTTGATCGTGACGGGCGGGGCATCCGCACCCATGCCCCAGCGCCCCCTGGCCCGGAAACACACACAGTCACACACACACACAGTTTCGGGTAAGTAAAGCAGGTCGGCGGCTCAGGTAATTCCAGGTAAACCGGACGCGACGCTGCTTTGTCTTGATCGCATTGCATGCACGGTCTTTGTTTTGCTTGTTCTCTCCTTGTGATCTCTCTCTCTCTCTCTCTCTCTCACACACACACACACACACACACACACACACACACACACACCCTTCGCGGTAACGAGGTAACACGCGCAGCGAACGACGATCGATGGCGCGCCGTTGCCTATGCATGCTGCACGCACGGTGTCGACCCTTCCTCTCCTTGTGCTTTCCTAACACACCCTTCGCACGCCGTGCCCGCACACGCACCATGTAGGTTTGCGGCATGGACACATTGGGGTGGGCGTTGATGGGGAAGCCCACGTCCAGCCAGGGCGCCCCGGCGGGCGAGGCAGACATCGCCGCCAGCCGCATGCGCATGCTGTCGGTCGCCATGGACTTCTGCGGGGGAGGCGGGCGGGTGAGTTTCATAGTCCTCTCCCTTGTGATCTCTAACACACGCTCACACACGCACACGGCGGTCGCCCGGTGGGGGGTTACAGCGTGGGGTTACATGCATATGCAGATAAGTATGGTGATACGGGTCGTCGCAGAGCTCGGTACATTTGGTAGGTATTGGTAAGTAACTCTGGGCAGCTAACGGGCGATTTACATTTCGTTTTCCTAACACGCTCACGCGCAACACACACACGGTAAATGGTGTAAAGTATCAGCGTTGGGTTCCCCAATTAGGTTTCGGTGTGTCAGCACTCCCACACTCACACCCACGCACCCACCTGGAAGGTGCTCCGCATCACCCCGCGGCGGTCCTTGGCGGCCCAGGGGAAGAACACCAGTTGGTCGTAGGCGTGGAACATGTGCGGCAGCAGCACGTCGCTGTCGGTGGACCTGCGGGCCGGCCGGTGGGGGCGGGAGGGGGAGGGGGGGTAGTTCATTCCAGAGGGAAGGGGGAGGAGGCAAAGTGGGAAGGAGGGGAGGGAGGGTTTCCAGGTTGAGCACAAGGGCGCGGGAAGGGGATGGAGGAGGTGGGTTGTGAGCAGTTTGGGTGCGAAACCAAAAGTGTGTGTGCCGGCGCCGCCATAGCCACAGCCGCAACCCACACAGACCCAGCGGCACCCTCGCACTTACTTGCGCTGGGTGTGGTTGTAGCGTTTGAACATGGAGAAGATGGGCACTGGGCAGCCTGTGGGTGGTGGTGGTGGTGGTGGTGGTGGTGGTGGTGGTGGTGGTGGTGGTGGTGTTTGATGGATGATGGCCGGATGAGGGTCAGGTGGCTGGTGAGATTCATGACCAAAGGCGCCTCAGGACTGGCGGCGGCATCCGTGTTGCGGCGTGCCGCCGCAACAGCAGTGGTCCTGCCCCCCGACCCCCTCTGCCCCGATCACCACCTGCAGATGCGAGATCCCTTCTGACGCAACCGAGCCGCTGGGGGCCCCCCGGCCCATCCCTCTCCTCTCCTCTCCTTGCCCCGCCTGCTGCCTGCCCGCCGCCCTTGCCACGCCCGCCTCCCGCCACCCAGCCACGCGTACCCACCCACCCACCCCTTACCTCGCAGCCGCGCCAGGCGGCAGGCGGGCTCGTCCGCCGCGTTGAACCCAAACACCACGTCTGGCAGTGGCCCCAGACCCAGGCGCACCGACTCCGCCATGAGCGTGTGGAGGCTGCTGTTGACCTGCGTGTTAGGGGGCGGGTTGTGGTTGTACCAGCCCAAACTACACCAAACTTAAAGGAGGTGAGCGTGGCCTGAGCTTTGACAACGGAGAGTCACTCGACAGAGGGGGCCCCGGGGGAATGAGGGTGGAGGGAGGTGCGGCGACAGGGGCACCGGGTGTGTGTGTGTGTGTGTGTGGAGGGGCGTGTGCTACTGTGTGCGTGTGCGCGAACAGGGCTGGGGGCCAGGCCCAGTCGGGGTTGGTTGCGGGTGTGTGTGGTCGAGTGTTCAACGTCTGGAACGAGCCTGCAAGCCGCATCGGCACGCCGCATCCCTAGTCATTCCCCCTCTGGTCCCCTCAGACCCACACACCCCACCCCTGCACGCTAGCTAAGCCCAAACCCCACAGCCCTCAGCCCACAGCCTCCACACGCCCCTTCCCGCCCCCCAAAAACCAAAACCAAAACCAGAACAAAACACACACACGCACACACGCACCCGGTTGATGATGTATCGCTCCAGGTTGCCGCCCTGCCGCCCCACGTAGGCCTTGCCCCGCCACAGCACCACCAACACGCTGTGTCGGCCCGTCTCGCTCTTGAACAGCTGCTTGACCGTGTCGCCTAGGTCCCGGAGCGACAGGAACTTGTTACTGCTGCTGCTGCTGCTGCCGCCGTCGCTTTTGCTATTGCCATTGCTACTGCTACTGCTATTGCCGCCGGTCCCAGGCTTCAGCCCTGTCTTGAGGTGGTACTTCCGAAGGTCGTCATGGAGGTTGTCCCTGGCGTGTGCGCAGTAGGCGGCGGCAGGGGGAGATCGGGAGGTCGGGTGGCGGCGGGGGTAACGTGGTGCTAGCGCGAATAAGGGGCGACGCATGAGCTCAGTGCCAGATGGGACACGGGCAGACGGGCTGCCAAGCCGCGCTTTCCTGGTAGAGGTACAAACAGGTAACGCAACAGCATCTGCACTCGCAGCGGTCCGCTGGCTGGCATTGCGGTAGGTTCCCTCACCGAATGAACGCTTCCCAGTCCGCGTCCGTTTCGCGAGCCGGCTCGTAGCCGGGCGGTGGCGTGCGCAGGATCAAGAGCTCCTGTGGAAGAAGGAGTGTGGTAAGGGTTGGTGACAGGCTCGTGGGGACAGCGGTGTTGGGGTTGGAGGTGGTGTTGGTGGGGCTACTGTAGAGAGAGAGGCCGCACGTGCTGTTAGGCTGAGGCCCGAAGCATGGCGTGCCCAGGCCAGGGCCATGGCCAGTCGTACGGGCAGCAGCCGTAGAGGGCGGGTGCTTGCAGCACGAACCGAAGCCAACGCCGCGCCGTGCCCCCTCGCCTGTGTGAGGACTTGCCGAAACTGGCGTCGCTGCGAGCGCGAGGCGCCTCGTACCTCACCTGTTTGATGTGACTGTCGTCTAAGAAGGGCAGGTCCTCGATTGTGGCTGGCCGCGACCCAAACCAGAAGTGCATGACTCCCACCATGCTCCCCAAAACCAGTAACGCGACCGCAAGTGGACGCGTCCATTTGGCGTGTCTCATAGCAGGTTGCTCATGCGGCGCTATGTCCTAGCGAGCAACGGTCTTGACCAGCGCAACATCTACGCATTCAATAACTTCTGCGCCTTCCCTGCGCACACCTCTTTTGCTTCCAAGAAAGTCATGAGTGCAAGCGGGCAGCAAAGTCGAGGTGTTTTGCTTCGTGGCACGAGCATAATAGCCGGCAATGGCGGGCGTCGTTGCTTCAATGCTCGTCCGGATGCGGCCACGCCCTACTACTGTAGGGACCCTCGCCCGCTCATGACCCCCAACGCATCCGAACTCGCCGCCGCTGCCGAGGTTGCGTTACAGTATTGCCGCGGCCTACACCTCCACCATGGGCAGCACCAGTTCCCCCATCTGGACCTCAGCGCACCGCCTTCGGACCACCTCCAGCCGTTGTCCAGCCGTGGTGCAGCCGGCCTAAGACCAAATCGGGCACCAGCAATCGACGTGCTAGCAGCTAGCCCCCCTTCCGGCGAGCAACATGACTGCACCCCTCAGGCAGCCTGCCCTGTCGCTAGGCGGGCGGACGGACCCGTCCTGTGGTCCCGCCCTGCATTCCTGCAGGCCAAACGGCGCCACGCGTGTCACGCCAGCAAGGCCCACTTGAGCACTCCCATTCCTTCCCCAGCCGCCATCCCAATCACCACAGCACCACTCCGCCCTCCACCACAAAGGCACGCCCCGACACAACGGCTGTCAATTGTCAAACGAAGTCACAGACCCACAGCACCCCTGCCAACGCTTACACTCTGACAACAGCCGACAACACGCGCAACCCAAACTCTAACGCAGCCTCGTCAAGCGCAAACTGCCCACAATAACAACACTGCCACCATCACACACGCACACGCATGCACGTCATCGCAGCGCCGGGGCCGTGCCACGCTGCACCTCCATGCTGCCCCCAAGCCCCCAAGCCCCCCACAAAAGCACTCGCAATCTACTACAAACCAACGCCCAAAGCAGCAGCAGCAGCAGCAGCAGCGGCAGGCAAACTAGTACTCGCAGTTCTTGGGCAGCTTCTTGAGCACGTTCTTGATCATGCTCATCTTGAGCTGGCTGGCCTGCGCGGCGTAGCGCGAGCGGCTGGCCTCCGCCTTCACCTCGCGCTGCTTTACGGCGTCCGTGGAGGTGGGCGCGCCCAGGGCTCGGTACCTGTGTGCGTGTGTGTGTGTGTGGGTGGGGGGTGCCATGCATGTTAAATTAGTGACGTAGGAGATGGGGGGGGAGTGTGGTTACCAGCCCAAACTAAACCAAGCTAAAGGAAGCGGAGTTAAGTGTGTGTGTGTATGTGTGAAGGGGGATAGTTCATACCAGAAACCAAAGCAAACCGACCGGGGGGGAGGCAGCACAGTGGCAGCGCACATGCCGACATGCGTGAAAAGGGAGCGTTCAGGCATGTGCGAGTATCCACGCATCCCGCACACCAAGCCCCATCCCGCCAGCACGCATTAGCGGTATCGCACAAGGTGCACTCCCTTGTAACCTGTCCCATCCATGTCCCCACCTGACACGCTCATTGGTCCCCTTGCCCCTCCCCTCCCTCTCCTCATCTCGGTACTTGCCCCTCCCCTCCCTCTTCTCATCTCAGTACTTGCCCCTCCCCTCCCTCTTCTCATCTCAGTACTTGCCTCGCTCTCCTTTCCCCAATTCCCATCTTGAGCTACCGCCCCAACCATCGCGCAAACACCAAGCCCCCGTCCATGTCCCCTGGAGCTGCATCTTTGCATTTCCCCTCCCCGCGATCTTCAAGCTGGCCTCAACTCTTTGACTCCCTCTACTACCACAGCCCGCCCCTGCTCCTCCTCCTCCTCCTCCTCCTCCTCCCCCTGCTCCTCCTCCTCCTCCTCCTCCTCCTCCCCCTCGCCCTCCTCCTCCACCGCCTCCACCCCCTGCTCCTCCTCCTCCTCCTCCTCCTCCCCCTGCTCCTCCTCCTCCTTCTTCTCCCCCTGCTCCTCCTCCTCCTTCTTCTCCCCCTGCTCCTCCTCCTCCTTCTTCTCCCCCTGCTCCTCCTCCTCCTTCTTCTCCCCCTGCTCCTCCTCCTCCTCCTCCTCCTCCCCCTGCTCCTCCTCCTCCTTCTTCTCCCCCTGCTCCTCCTCCTCCTTCTTCTCCCCCTGCTCCTCCAGGTCCATCTGCCCACCTGGCCAGCATTGTGTTGACCACCACGCTGCGCCTGTCGTCCTCGGGCCGCGGCCGCTGCCGGTACAGGCGCGCAAACTCCCGGTGACCCAGCACCTTGCCGCCGCTCATGCCGTCCTCGCCGCCGCCGCCCACCACCAGCTCGTAGCCCGCCACCGCCGTCACGCCGCCGCCGCCGCCGCCGCCAGCCACCACGATGGCGCCGCCGGCCTCGTTGGTGTCGTCCTGCGGGGCGGAGGGAGAGTGTGGCAACGTGGGCAAGCGGGCAACAGTGACGAGCAGCCATCAAGAAACGCGGCAACCCAAACACCTCGGGCCCTTTTTCGTCAGCAATCTCACGGGCACGCCATTGCCACAGGAGAGGCGAGGCACCGGGAAGGAAGGAAGGAAGCATCATTCCCCTCCATTCCCTTGACACCGCTCCGTTTCGCTCTCCCCTCCCCTTCCTCCTCTCCATCCTCCCCCTCCCTCCCCGCCTCCCCCTCGCTTTGGTTTCTGGAATGAACTACCCCTCCTCTCCCACCCCTCCTCCCCCACCTCCCTCCCTCCCCTCCCCTCCCCTCCCCTCCCCTCCCCTCCCCTCCCCTCCCCTCCCCTCCCCTCCCCTCCCCTCCCCTCCCCTCCCCTCCCCTCCCCTCCCCTCCCCTCCTCCACCCCGCCCCACCTCTCCCCTCCTCCACCCCACCCCACCTCTCCTCCCGGCATGTCGTAGTCGTAGTACTCCTCGTACTCCTCCTCGTTGTCGTCGTACAGCATCTTGCAGGCGCACGTGTCCACCATGTGCCGCTGCACCGCGTGCAGGCTGCGGAACTGCCGCGCGTGCGCGTCGTCGCCGCGGGTGCCCAGCGGCACACCGCCCACCTGCAGCTTGGCGCCCTGCGTGGTGGGCGTGAGCGTGGTGGTGACGAGTGGGCGTGAGCGTGGTGGTGACGAGTGGGCGTGAGCGTGGTGGTGACGAGTGGGCGTGAGCGTGGTGGTGACGAGTGGGCGTGAGCGTGGTGGTGACGAGTGGGCGTGAGCGTGGTGGTGACGAGTGGGCGTGAGCGTGGTGGTGACGAGTGGGCGTGAGCGTGGTGGTGACGAGTGGGCGTGAGCGTGGTGGGCGTGAGCGTGGTGGTGACGAGCGTGGTGCACGCACGGGGTGGTGACGAGTGGGCGTGAGCGTGGTGGTGACGAGTGGGTGCACGCACGGGGTGGCGACGAGTGGGTGCACGCACGGGATGGCGACGAGTGGGAGGTTAGCCGGTATGTGTGCAGGGGTTGGTGGATGATGGGTGCAGCAGGAGGCGTCTGGCAAGAGATAACAGGGGATGGGGGTGAGAGGGGTGGTGGAGGCGTGTACCCGGCCATCCTCGCTCCAACTCAGCCCGCTTCCCTCCTCTGCACAGTCCCAACCCAACTGGCCCCCCCACCGTACACCCCTCCCCGCGGCCCCCCAGCCCCCCTCCCGGCACCGGCACCCACCTCCCCCTGCGCTCCCCGCCCCTCAATTTGGTTTCTGTCGCACCTGCACTACCCCTCCGGCACCCCACCCCCATCTCACCCCAACCCCACCCCAACCCCACCCCGACCCCACCCCAACCCCACCCCAACCCCACCCCAACCCCACCCCAAACCCACCCCAAACCCAGCCCCTCCCACCCCCAACCCCACCTCCCCAGCCCCCCCCCCCCGGCCCCTCTCTCACCAGGTACTTGAGCAGCCCCTCGGGGTCCTTGAGGTACTGCGAGTCGGGCAGGTAGAAGCCGAAGCGCTTGAACATGTACTCCAGGTTGGCCTGGAACGAGTCGCTCATGTGGTTGTCGAACAGGCTGCGCCGCACGTCCCACTCCGGCCACTCCTGCTCGCCGCCCTGCGCGTCGTCGGCCTCCTCGCCGTCCTGTGTTGGTGGCGGTGAACGGGGGTGTCATGCTTGTTTAATCAATGACGAATGGTGGAGGGGGGAGGGGTAAGTTCATTCCTGGACCAGTGAGGGAGCGCGGAGCAGCGGCAGGGTGGAATGAGTGAGTGCTAAGGGAGAAGGGCGAGCCCGTGTGGAACGCGGGAGTGTGTTCTGATGTCGTGTATGGTCGTGTCATGCATCAGCCTCCGACCCAGCATTCTCAGGCGGCCACCGCCTCTCATACACGTGTGTGCCGCCGCCAACCGGCCGCTGCGCTCCTGTCGCCCGCCTCCCCCGCGCTTTCCCAGGCGCGCAGTCGCATGCGCCACCACCGCCTCTGCCTCCCCATCCCGCCCTTGTGCGCACGCCCCTGACAAATCCACCACCATCACCACCACCACCACCACCACCACCACCACCACCACCACCACCACCATCACCACCACCACCACCACCGCCGTCCTACCTCGGCAACATACACCCGATGCCACACCGTACCCTCACCAGCCGGGCGCGGCCCCACCCACCTGCATCGCCGCACCGCCCGCCGCCGCCAGCTCCGCCGCCTCGTCGTCCGACGCCGTCTCCCACCCACTGCCATCATCATCATCATCGTCCTCGTCCTCGTCCTCCTCGCCTTCCCCTTTCCGCTGCCGCCACGCGCCCTTCTTCTGCTGCTGCTGCGCCTGCTGCTGCTTGCCGTTGCCGGTTGCTGCGGCTGCTGCGGCTGCTGACGTGGAGGCCTCGGCCATGTCGGTGTCCGCCACGCCCGGCAGGCCGCCGGAGGGCGCCACAACCTTGAAGCCGGCGGCCTTGGCGGCCGGCGGGCCCGCCGCGGAGCCGCCGTCGGCTGCGAGGGCCCCGGCACGCGGTGGAGCGAGAGAGGCGGCGGGTTGCGGGGCGGTGGGGTTAGTGAGTTGTGTGTGTGTGTGTGTGCGTGCGTGTGCGTGTGTGTGTGTTAGAAAAGCACAAGGAGAGGAAGGGTCGACACCGTGTGTGTGTGTGTGTGTGTGTGTGTGTGTGTACGTGTGCGTGTGAGTGTGTGTGAGATGTGCGGTGGCTCGGGATGATGAGGGGGCGCGGTGGCGAGCCCGGGCGTGGCAGCTGGAAGGCCGCGCAACATCCATGGCTTTCCGCCAGGCCAACACAGCGACCCTTTCCCCGCCCCCCCCCCCGGCGCCGACGCGCGGCGCGGTCATATCCCGATCGCGTTGTCGCACCGACACCGACGCACCTTCCTGCGCCTGCGGCGCGCCCTCCTGGCCGCCCGGCTGGCGCGTGACGATGACGGGCGCGGGCGCGGGCTGCCCCGACTTGCGGACCAGCTCCGCGTACTTCTTCGAGCCCACGAACACCTGGTATGTGTTCTCGGTATTAAACTTCTTCTTCGTGAGCGGGTCAACCCATATCCGCTGCACTGGCGCGGCGGCGGTGGCGCTGGCGGCCGTGGAGGAGAGCTGGGCCTTGCGAGCCTCAAACCATTCCTTGGTCACAGGCGGCAGGCCCGCGACCTTGCGCTTGAGGTTGTATCGGTGGAAATCCGAACGGTAGTGCTCTGTCAACGACTCTTTGTCGGCAAAGTAGGTGCCAGATGTGCTGCAATAGAAGCCCGTTTGGGCCCTGGCCGCGTCGGTGGCGGCCATTTCTACTGTAGGTGAACTGAGGAAGAAAAAATGGCTCAGGGAAAGCAAAGTCTGGCTGTTAGGGTTCCTGTGCGCGGCGTCTATTGAAAGATAGGGCGCGTAACTACTATTATAAACAGCGAGAGCAGCGCCAGTCGCTGTTTGGCGTCTGAAGCTGCTTTACGTTGGCGCGATTATCCCAAACGGAATGGTCTCTCCGAGGCCGCGCGTCGCAGGGTCCTTTCAATAATGCACATGCAATCAGGATATGTTGTGCTTTACAAAGTAGTTTGACTGGGGCCATAAAGGTGCTGGCGTCGAAAGGCGCAATAGGAAGCCGGAAAGCTTTGTCGCCGGCACAAGTAAATGGACCCACTTACGACTCGAATGTATCCACAGCAATAAAGAACAGATCACCAATCGGCTCCATAATGGTCGCCAGCGACGTCGGCCACGCACAGCTACAGCGCCCTGCGCGTTCGGTGAAGCAGTCTGCTCGCGCCGGCAGCATCGCCTGGACGCCCGCCTGTGGCTCGGGCACCAACAGAAACTTCAGGTCCCATGTTTCCGCCAACGGCGGGAGCAGCGGTTTCCTAGACAGCACAGCCAAGGCATGCGGCATCCTGGAGGCGGACGATGCCGTCGGAGTGGCTACGAGCGGCAACTATGCGTTGGCGCTTGAGGCCAGGTGCGGGACTGCCACTGTTTGAGGCGTCTCACCCAAGCACCGATGCGGGGTGCCATGACAGACAGCGCGGGGCGTACCAAGCATGGAGGAGGGGGCTTCGGTGTCCGCCGTTGGTCCGTCTTCCATGCGGCGCAACGCCCCAGCGCGCCACCGGCCACGCCATGCCCGTTCCCTCTTGCCCCAGGTTGAGCCCCGCCGGCCCCGAGGGTCATGCCCTGGTGGTGCTGTCGTACGCCCGTGTGGACACCGGCGTGATGCAGCTGCTGGCGCTGCAGGCAGGTGGCGGGTGGAGGTGATGGGGCCATGGGGGCTAGGTAGCTGTAGCCGTGTAGGGCGGGCAGACGCGGGTGCTGCGTGCTGATTTGCGAGCAAGGGCACGTGGGTTGCCAGGCTGTAGGGGGGTGGGGGTGGGTGGGGTGGGGGGGTAAGTTCATTCCAGGAACCGGGGGGCCGGGCACTGCCAGAGAGTGCTGCCGGCCTGCCGCATCAGCCGCTACTGCGCGTGCTTTCTCTCATCCATCGGTCACCACTCACCGCGCACCAAGCAAGCGCATTCATGTATGTACGGTAGTCCTGACACGTCGCCTCTTCCGTCCTCCCTCCCCAGATCGACAGCGACTGGACCAGTGCCAGCCTGCTGGTCCTGCACTGCCGCACACAGCGCAGCAGCAGCAGCAGCACAGCCCTGCACACCCCCCTCGAGCGGAGCTCCTCCTCCTCCTCTGCCTCTTCAGCGACCACAGCCATAGCCCAGGGGGGAGGCGGGTCAGTCGCTGGCTCCAGCACGGCCGCAGCAGCCCACGGCCCCGCCGCCTCTGTGGCGCTGTCGGTCGTGGCGCGGCTGTCGTCGGCGCGGCTGCAGGCGCCGCCCGGCCGCGACCCAGATGACTTCCACACGCTGGAGCTGCACTGCCGCCGCGGCAACACGCTGTCGCTGTGGTGCGCACTGCACTACACTGCACTGCATTGCACTGCACTACACTGCACTGCACTGCACTGCACTGCACTGCACACTGCATTGCATTGCATTGCATTGCATTGCATTGCATTGCATTGCATTGCATTGCATTGCATTGCATTGCATTGCATTGCATTGCATTGCATTGCATTGCATTGCATTGCATTGCATTGCATTGCATTGCATTGCATTGCACTGCGCTGCACTGCACTGAGGAGGGGAGGGAGGGGTCTTTAATGTCTTGCTGCTGGGGCTCGAGGGTGGGAGCTTCTTGTCAAGGCACCGAGAAGCTGTTGCGCGATGGCGGGGTGACACGGGATGGGTGCAGGCGGGCGCTCGTGTACCGCCGCGTGTGCCAGGACCCAGATGTCGATCTGAATAATACAGTCTGTTTGACGTGCTGGTTGTGCCGCTTGCACATTAACCTTCTCACCCACCACACAGGAGCGACGGGCGCGTGGTCTTCGCGTCCATGCAGTGTGCAATGCAATGCAATGCAATGCAATGCAATGCAATGCAATGCAATGCAATGCACTGCAATTCAATGCAATGCAATGCAATGCACTGCAATGCAATGCAATGCAATGCAATGCACTGCACTGCACTGCACTGCATTGCACTGCACTGGGGAGGGGAGGGAGGGGTTTTTTTAATGTCTTGCTGCTGGGGCTTGAGGGTGGGAGCTTCTTGTCAAGGCACCGAGAAGCTGTTGGGCGTTGGCGGAGTGACACGGGCGGGAGGCGAGCGGGCGCACGTGTACCGCCGCGTGTGCCAGAACCCGGCCGGATATCGATATGAATAATACGATTTGACCTGCTGGTTGTGCCGCTTGCACATTAACCTTTTCAAGTTTCATCCACCACACAGGAGCGACGGGCGCGTGGTCTTCGCGTCCGTGGACGTGCGGCGGGCCCTGGGGCTGGCGCAGCAGCGCACCGCCGGGCCCGCCGCCGCGGGCCTCCGCGCCGCCGCCGCCTCGCCGCTCACCGGCCCCCTGTGCCTGGGGGTGGCGGCCGCGCGTCTAGACTTCCGGGCGTGGCGTGTGACCAGCTTGGCGGCGGCGGGAGCTGGAGGAGGAGGAGCGGGCGCAGCTCGTGGCATGCGTGCGGCGCTTGCGGCGGCGGAGGCTGGCGATGTGGAGCGCGCGAGCGCCTGGGGCGACGAGGGGGAGTCGTGGGAGGCGGACCGGGGCTACGGGGAAGAGGGGCAGGAGGAGCAGGAGGAGCACCAGCGCACAATGGGATGGGGGCAGCAGGATGGGGTTTCAGCGGGGCGATGGGATGCAGGCGACGGCGACGGCCGCGGCCGCGGCCGCGGCCGCGGCCGCGGCTACAGCAGCAGCAGGAGCGACCGGTATGGCCATGGCGGCGACGGCGGCAGCCAGTGGGTGCGTGAGGAGGAGGAGGAGGAGGCAGGGAGAGGCCGCAGCCGCTACGGGCCAGAGGAGGAGGAGGATGACGACGGCGGCGGCGGCCGAGACGTCTGGGGGCCGCCCGCTGGTGAGCAGCCTGCGGGGTGGGGGTGGGGATGGGGCGGTCAGGGGACATGGGGCACGGGAAAGGTGGCAGCACGTGCCTTTGGCACATGCACACCGCACGGTGTGCGTAGACTTGCTTCGCTTGCACAACCCGGGCATACCTGTCACAGCGGTTCGACATGCATTGATTGCTGAGTTGCTGATATACCTTTGCATGCCACCCGCCGCCCAACGTACTGCCAATTAGTTAATGGATCGCATGCTGTCTCGATTAAAAACATACACCCGCAGCCGCCAGACGGGCTGCACGCTCGCTCAACGCGCCGCCGCACACGGCCCTGGCCGCCGCCGCCAGCGCCATCACCACTAAGTGGAGCCGCAGGTGGGCGAGCGAGACCACGCTGCTCCTTTGTCTCTTGCGGTAGCGACCGCTCGTGACGCCTTTGGTGGGAACGGGCACGTTGGCACTTTCTGAACTTGTGCATCCAGGCAGTGGCATTTCCCGATGCGGCTACCGGAGTGTCCTGAAGTGTACACACAGACTGGGCCACTCATGCACGTGTCAGCGTTACGTGCATTTTGCGGTGCGCACAGGCCGTACATTGCGGATCTGGATCCACAGCTTGTGGACGCGGTGATGCGGGAGATCGTGCAGCCGCCTCCGCCTCCGCGGTCGGGTAACGGCACACGCGGCGGCGGCGGTGGCGGCGGCGTGCGGCTGTCAGATGTTTTGGTGCGTGGTGTCGGCGGGCGGTTGTGTGTGGGGGGGGGGGGGCGGTTGTGTGTGTGTGTGTGTGTGGAGGGGGGGTTGTGGTTACCAGCCCAAGGGGGGGAGAGGACGGGGCTCAGCTCCATGAGCTTGGACTACCTGGACTGGCATGTGGTGGCAAGTGCAGATATTCAGATATGTGCTTTCCGAAAGTTGTCTGATGAGAAACTTATCTGATGGGAACACAAAGCACACACGCGCCGCGTATGTCTGCGCCGCGCCGTGCAGGTGCGGGAGGACGCCAAGCAGCTGCTGAGCGAGAGCGTGGTAATGCCACTCATCCTGCCGGAGCTGTTTGCGGGTGAGTGTGTTAGAGATCACAAGGGAGAGTACTATGAAAGACTTGTGTGAGTGTGTGTGTGGGGGGGGGTAGGGGGTAGTTTATTCCAGAAACCAAAGCGACCATTGCAACCCAAAAACCCAGAACCCAGAACCCAGGGGCCGGCCGGCGGCAGCAGGGGTCACGTAGTGCGGGCCCAGCTCAGCCGCACAGGACAGGCACTATGCATTCCAGCTCTTCTTGGTGACACATGGGTGGGGCCATGGTCTGACGCCTGTGGCGCCTGTCGGCGCCTGCCGGCACAACCCAGGTGCGCTGGAGCCGTGGCGCGGCGTGCTCCTGTTCGGCCCGCCCGGCACTGGCAAGACCATGCTGGCGCGCGCGGTGGCGGCCACCGCTGGCATCACCTTCTTCGCGGTGGGCGCCGCCGCGCTGACCAGCAAGTGGCGCGGCGACAGCGAAAAGATGGTGCGTCGCGTGCGTGCGTCACGTGCGTGCATCACATGCGTGCGTCACGTGCGTGCATGGTCTTGGGCGAGTGCGTGTGCTGACGGCCAGGGTGGGAAGAAAGCGGGGGCTGCCGGTGGTTGTAAGGGGCTATCTGCTGGCTTGTGTGCGCAGCGGTCTCACATATCAGACCGACGCCCGCATTTGTGTTGGTTGGGCAAATGATTGCGGCCATATGCGCATGCGAATGCCTCGCCTTGTATTATCGCCACCATGGCTTCAGGTGCGCACGCTGTTTGCGGTGGCTGAGGCGTGCGCCCCCAGCGTGGTGTTCGTGGACGAGGTGGATGCGCTGGTGGGCGGCGGCGGCGGCGCGGGGGCCATGGAGGGCGGCGGCGGCGGCGGCGACGGCGACAGCGAGGCCAGCCGCCGCTTCAAGAGCGAGCTGCTGCAGCAGGTGCGGCCTCGTGTGTTGGTAAACGGAAATGGAAAGGATTCCCCGCAATCGCTCGGAGTTACTTACGTATACCTACCAAATACCGCGGCCTCGTGTGTGTGTATGTGTGTGTGTGTGGCGGCTGCCGAGGGATGCTGCCGGCGTGTGTGAAGGCTGTTGCCAATGTGTGAAGCTGCTGGCTTCACAAGCGCATTCCTGGCCGTCATCTCACCCGGCACCAGAAAGCCATGGGCCCATGGCCTCTACCCAAATCCTCAAACCAATCATTCAAAGTCTCAATCACACATACGGTACGGTGCACACGCGCAGATGGATGGGCTCACGAGCCGCAGCGGCGCCGGCCGCCCCGGCGCGCGCGCCACCGCCGCCGCGGGTGTGCTGGTCCTGGCCGCCAGCAACAGCCCCTGGGATATCGACCCCGCGCTGCGGCGGCGGCTGGAGAAGCGCATCTACATCGGGCTGCCGGAGCGGGAGGCGCGGCGGGCCATGCTGGACGCCTACCTGCCGGAGCAGGGTGAGGGCAGGGGTGAGGGCAGGCGTGAGGGCAGGGGTGAGGGCAGGGGTGAGGGCAGGGGTGAGGGCGCGGCGTGGCGTGGCGCGGTGGCGGGGGGGGCTTGGAAGGGGGCACGGAAAGGGGCTTGGGAGGGGGCTTGGAAGGGGGCTTGGCGGGGGCTTGGGAGGGGGCTTGGAAGGGGGCTTGGGAGGGGGCTTGGAAGGGGGCTTGGCGGGGGCTTGGCGGGGGCTTGGGAGGTTGGAGGGGCCGGCGGTACGATATGTCGGGGGGGGGGGCGCAGCGGCGTCACAGTCAGCGTGCGTCGGCGCGGCTGCGTGCACCGAAGGGTGGGTCGGTCACGTCATCAGCCTGCTTCTACAAGTGTCAGCCGTCCTTCGTCAGCTTGCTGTGTGACATTGTGAGTTTGTCAACTACTCCATTACCATCCATATTCTCCTCGTCCGCTCCTGTCTGCGCATCATATCCTCATTACCCCCCGCACCTCCACGCTCTGGGTTGGGCTGGGTGGTTCGGGTTCTCTTGGTCGTTTCGCTTCTGGTTTCTGGAAAGAACTACCCCCCGCCCCCGCCCCCTCCCCCCCCCCCAAAGGCTGCCGCCTGGCCCCCGACGTGGATCTGGACCAGCTGGCGGACCGGCTGGAGGGGTACAGCGGCGCCGACGTGAAGTTGCTGTGCAGGTGGGCACCGGGCAGGCGCGTGTGTGTGGTTTTCGGAGGGTTACTGGTAAACAGTCCCGATGAGAAATGTGGTTTGGGGGGGTTAGTTCATTCCAGAAACCAGAAGGGCGGTAACTGATGTGCAGGTAGGCAGGCGTGTGTGTGTAAGGGGGGAAAGTTCATTCCGATGGGGGGGGCACCGTATCATGCGTTGGGCGGTTGGGGCCAGCTTGTGAGCCACGCAGGAGCGGCAGGAGAGGCAGGAGAGGCACGAATACGGCATGCTGGTACGGTATGTACCCGCGGTCCGGATGGTGTCATGGTGTGTACTCAAGTGGCTAAACCACAGCTCTTGCGGCGTGTCGCAGGGACGCGCTGATGGCGCCGCTGCGGCGACTCACAGGCGGCCACACGCCGGCGCACTACCGGCGGCTGCGCAAGGCGTTGGGGCTGGAGGGGGGCGGAGCAGCTGATGGAGCTGGCAGCGGGCGCGGGGGCGGGGGGGCGGGGGGCCGTGTGGGGCCTGTGCTGGAGGTGACACGCGCGGACGTGGAGGGGGCGCTGCGGCGGATCCGGCCCTCGGTGGGGCGGGAGCAGGTGACACGGTACGAGGAGTGGGACCGGTTGTTTGCGGCGGTGTAGGCGTGCGTGCTTGCGGTGTGGTGGCGCCGTGTGACAACGGCCGGCCGGCGTTGTGGTGACGTGGTTGAGGGACGACGGAAGGTGTGGATCTATCGGGGAGGCAGTCGGCATCACTGCTGGCACTAGGGCACCACTGGCACCACCACGGCCCCGGACACACACATGTGGTCACAGTGTCGACCCTTTCCCTTGTGCTTTTCTAACACATGTGGTCATGTGCATGCACTACCGGTAGGATGCGCATTGTCGAAGAGTTGCCCGTTTGCCCCAGGAAAGCTGTAAGCCCACCTCACCCGCATGCATGTCAACTCAAGCCCAAGCTCTTTTCCGTGATGTTACAACTTACAAGTACAAGCGGGGGGGGGAGGAAGTGAGGGGTGCCATGTATGTTTAATTAATGACGAGGTCGATGTAGAACAGACGGGGGAGGGCATCACCAAAAAGCAGACGCTCTTGCCGCTCACGCCCAGGATGCCTCGGATAGGAGACAGTCCTACCTGAATCTCGCAGCGTCCACAGCAACGGACCCGATGCAGTGGGCACAAACTTCGTATGCGCATGATGCCACCACGGGCATGCAATGCAATGCATACCAGGCACAACGACTCTGTCAAGGGCGCCGGCCCACCCGGCTCTCCTCTCCCACGGCTTTTTCCCTGCAACCCCCCTAAGCGCCGCATGCGATTGCCCCGTGCAGCCCATCAGCAGCTATCTTCCAACCATTTCACACCTGCCTGGCTTCGTGAGCAAAACACAAGGCCATGGCCATGGCCTCATGGGCTCACATGACCTGCCACACGCCACGTGCACGGCACGGCCAGCAATTCAAACATTTTGCCTTGCAGCACTGTGAGCACAAGAACACACGCAGCAATGCCCTGCTAGGTACGGTTATCCGGTATTTATGAGTTTCTTGTATCTGCAGGCCGGCAGGGCTCTGGCTCATTCGGGGCCTTCTAGTCATTAGTTGAACATAACCATAGAGCCACCAGGGTCGGACTATCGGCGGGCAATCAGGGCGTCCTTATAACTCCTATTAACTCCCCCACCAGTTGGGCTCACAACAAACAACAAACTGTGTGCTCACACTAAACTGTGTGAGCACACGAGAAAGAAAGCGCGTTCGCGTGAACCTGTATGCGGAGTCCCATCAACCCGCCTCGACTCCGTCGCGCCCCAGCGTCAACGTCAACGCGCAAGGCGCGCCAGATGCGCCCTTGTAGTCACCTTGCGAAGGCGCGTGTGCACGGTTGCCACCCATGTCGGGTCTGTGTGTCTAAACTGTTGGCACGGAGGCACACGCCGTGCAACACACACACACACACACATACACAATTCCCCAGCCAAGCCGCACACACGCACACACAGGAGCCGGCCTTCCGTACACGCTTACTAAGAACCCGGCAGTACCTATTTTCCAGAGTTTGCCACGCAGCAATCTTCCCAAAGGGGCTTTGTTCATGATTCCGGCCCCCACACAACGCGTCCGCAGAAAGGCCACGACTCTTCGTCCGACAGTTCGGGTGCCTCCCAATGCGATGCACGATGTCATGATGTTAAGAGCCACACAAGCGCGCTTGCTCGCGTGCGGCCGTGCCGTAAGAACGTTGCCAGGGCGCTCTAATGCTAAGACGGGGACACGACGACGTGCGAAGCCCCCAGTCTTCAGTTGAACTCACGCCACCGCACCAGTCAGCAGTAGACCAAGCATGAATCGTCAAATGGGCGGTGCGGCGCAAAACCAACAGGTATGTTTGCCAATGCTCCCACCCTCCTGAACCCTATGACGCGGTGCTTGTCGGTCCATTGCCTCCGAGTGTTCAAGTGCAGTTAGCCACCGCCGCCGCCGCTGCGGCCGCCCTCGCTGCATCCGCTGCTGCTGCCGTCTTTGCCGCTTCTGTCTGCGCGGCTGCAATGCAGCAGCAATCTCACACCAGCGCCAAATGGAGCCAGCTCTACATGCCCCAGCAGCAGCAGCTGCCACACACACACGTACACACACACACACACACACCACATACACACGCGCCCAGCAAGCGCACGCGCGCACAGCACGCAGGCTGAATGCAGCTGTGCGATCTCCCACATTCCGCAGCTCCACCCGTGCCACGCATTCGTCACCACCACTCGTT